>JAPWLS010002456.1:0-12298 GCA_028551675.1 Tineola bisselliella
CTGGCAATTTAAACTTACAATTGGTTATAAAATAGTTTAAAGTAAGATGAAATAACAATAGAAGAATATACAAGTTTCAGCAAAGTGCATTTCTAAAGCTTTCTATAATCCTAACTGTTGAACTCATATTTTTAAACTTTACAAAAGCTTCGCAATTTACCTTGTCCCTAGCTTTTTACTATCGAATGTTTCATCTTACCTTACAACTATATTTCAGCGAAATTCATCTTTATTCTCGTAGGTGTTTAACCAAAAATGGTGTCAATTTATTTGTGAGTTACGACGTTTTTTAACTACACAAATTAATATTGGTGGTTACAAGTCTAGTATCGTGGAAGAAAGTTAAGGAAAAATAATTGAAGTCTAGATATTAGTACTTTAATATGAAATAAAATTTTCTTTTCAGTTGCATACTATTTTTCTTTTTATAGACTGAAATTTCAGTACCTGTAACTTATAGGTACATTTATAAGTAACATTTAAGTTTAAAGTATGACTTATTACCCATTATTGTGCAGGTGTTGTTTGAAAAACAAGCTCAATATCGTTGCGACTCTGAAAAAGTCGGCTTAGATAAATAGCTATAGTAACCGCATAAACTCTTTTAGGTCCGCATTCAGATATAAGTTGTGCGTAGTTCGATCTGTGATCAGCCGATCATTACTTAAATGTATTTCATGTAGTAAAAATTATTTACTAATAAATAAGTAATATGTCGCATATACTATCTCCACTAACATTATAAATGTAAATGTGAGTTTGTTTGTAATGTTTTCACGCAATAACTACTTAACCGATCATCATGAAACTTTGTACACATATTTTTGGAGGTGCTAGAAGTAACATAGGAAACTTTTTATTAAAAAAATAAAAAAAATTTTTTTTACTATAGTTTCCAACTGACTATAGTTTCAGCTGTTTGGAATCATATTGATTCATTTCTATTAAAATGATCTCTGATACTTATTTAATGACTCAAATACGAGCGAAGCCGCAAGTAAAAGTTAGTATTAAATATTTAGTTTAAACATGTAACACTACGACAAATTTTAAAATGGCAACACTAGTATTCCGTTAGGGTAGCGTGGTCGGCCATCTTGTGAGTTGGAGTTAAGTTGGTTTTCCGTTAGCAGTGCGTGTTTTAAGTGTTTAATTGTTTTATATTGTTTTTAACCTGTTTACAATATTAACATGCTTCTTCTTTTTTTAATGTAATAAATAATTATTATCCAATAAAGTAATTGTTTTACAATGGCGCCCAACGTGGGGCTATAATAATTGTTTTAAAACAATTACTTTATTGGATAATAATTATTTATTACATTAAAAAAAAGAAGAAGCATGTTAATATTGTAAACAGGTTAAAAACAATATAAAACAATTAAACACTTAAAACACGCACTGCTAACGGAAAACCAACTTAACTCCAACTCTCAAGATGGCCGACCACGCTACCCTAACGGAATACTAGTGTTGCCATTTTAAAATTTGTCGTAGTGTTACATGCTCCCCCTTTTGACCTGTAAACATGCCCTCATGACAGGTCAAACTCCTGAAACTTTCGAAGGCGTCCTCGCTTACGCTTAGGATGAATGGGACAGGTGTTCAAATAGTCAATGACGTAACGACGCCTGTGTGGAAATTGTTCAATCCGAATGTCATAAGATTGTAGTTTCATCGCCCACCGCACGAGTCGTCCTGACGGAGATTTCACTGTAAACAACCACTTTAATGGCTGATGGTCACTGCGCACGCAGACAGGATGACCATCAACATAACCTCGAAACTTGTCTAATGCCCATACTACAGCGAGTGCCTCGCGTTCAGTAGTGGAGTAGTTTCTTTCGGCTGCCGCATTTTCTATTGGTCGCTCTTCACAGGATGTCTCCCCCTGGAGTAAAGCTGCTCCCACAGCAATTGGGAGGTGATTGAGTATGACAGCATAGTTCCTCCCTCAGACCTCAGAAAATATCCTGAAGAGTGAACGTCCTCAAGGACTGCATCATCCTTAGTATATTCAGATCCTGAAGGGTGAATGACCTCAGGGAGTTCAACATCCCTAGTATATTCACATCTTAAAGGGTGAATGACCTCTGGATGATCTGCAACAGCACAATTAGTATCAACTTGAGTGGATTCCATCGTTGGAGGGTGAACAACCTCAGAGAGTTCAGCATCCCTAGTATATTCACATCCTGAAGAGCGAACAACCTCAGGGACTGCATCATCCTTAGTATATTCAGATCCTGAAGGGTGAATGACCTCAGGGAGTTTAACATCCCTAGTATATTCACATCTTAAAGGGTGAATGACCTCTGGATGATCAGCTGTATAATTCTGAGGAAAATTTATTATGATTTTTGATTTACGAATAAAATCAATTCCAAGTAAAGTCTCATTATTTGAACCATCTGGAAATAAAATAAATGTAATCGGTATGAACAAACCATTAAATTTAACATCTACATCAGCTAAACCAAACCGGTTACTATGCAAAGAACCATCAGCTAATTTTATAGTCATATGTTCATAATGTAAGGGATAGTTTGCTTGTTTTAACAAGGTAGCTAGGGTGGAGCCTGCAACACAACGCTTGGCAGCTGTATCCAATAAAGCGGTGCCCCGATAACCACAAATTTCAATATTAAGAATAGGTCGGCCATTTACAAGAACATTTTGTGAGTTATTGCTATTAAACTTATTACTAGTTGACAAGTTACTACTACACAAGTTACTACATTGATTATACCTAGGGCTGTGACACATTGACTTATTATTTAATGAACAAAAATCAAATGAAGACAATGTATTTTTACACTTTAAACAATTAGGGCGGAGAACACCCTTTGTGCCACAGCCATAACATGATATTGTTGCACTTTCATTTTTTTTTCTAAGTTTAGAGCACTCACTGCGGTCATGGCCACGCATCTTACAATAATTACAAAATTTAACGGGTTTTGACACTTTCACTTTAGGTATTTCCTTAGTTTGAACTGTCGTAGGCGTCTGGTGTAGAACAGGCGGCGTCGGTTGCAACGTGGGCGGTGCCTGCGTCGTCGCAAGGGATCCGCAATGTTCAGCCTGCGAAGACTCCTCCACTTCACGTACTCTTTGAATAAGCTCATCCACAGATGCTACAGAGTCGCGCATCAAAAATTTTCGTACCCGGGTGGCTAATAAACCATAGAGCATGTCCAACTGCATTCTCTCATGTACTTGGTACGGCAAAGCCGCGAAAAGAGCTCTTTTCCTTGCGATATAAACATCGGATCTTTCATTGCCTTGATCGTGTTGAAACATATCAACGAAAACTTTGTGAGGAGGATTTGGTACTCCATACATCGAACGCAATCTACATACTGCGTCATCCCACGAAGAAACAGAGGTTTTGATGCCCCGATACCATACGGCGGCATGACCCTCCAATAACATAGGGAGCCCCTTCAGCGCGTGCTCGTCGCTGACATTAGCACACTCTTTAAAAATCTGGACTGCGTCCAAAAATGCTTCCAGAATCTCCGGTCGGTGAACATCCTCGCCGTTGAACCGGGCCGTACACGTGGTAAAATTGGGAAGTTGAGAGGGTGGAGGGGTTTCAACATTTGAGCGAGTCGCTTGAAATAAGGATTCAATCAAGCTGCGATTTGCGTCTGCTTGCATCCTGGCGAACTCGGCTAAAAATGAAGACATGTCCCCAGACATTTCTGTCGACCTCTGTCCGTCTGCACTGGTACTGCGTGTGTTTGGCATTTTCTTCTTTACTCACGTAATAGCTCAGAATTAAGAGTAGAAAATTCGAGCCCCTAGTTGGGCGCCATTGTAAAACAATTATTTTATTGGATAATAATTATTTATTAAATTAAAAAAAGAAGAAGCATGTTAATATTGTAAACAGGTTAAAAACAATATAAAACAATTAAACACTTAAAACACGCACTGCTAACGGAAAACCAACTTAACTCCAACTCACAAGATGGCCGACCACGCTTACCCTAACGGAATACTAGTGTTGCCATTTTAAAATTTGTCGTAATGTTACAACATACATATTATTTACATTGTATTAAATACATACATATTTGTGAAGAAAGGTTATAAGGGAATTAAATAAATAATAATAATAATAATTAATGATTTGATTAATGAAAATTATTGTTAATTTTAAAACCTACAACCCGACAAATTACTTGGGAATCGCTTTCTAGTGTAGTAATTATCAACCTTTTCTTTTTGTTGGCGCACTTTTAACGATTTCAAATTTTCAAATTTTGGCGGTACACCAAGAAAAAGATAAGTCATAAATCATATTATTGAATAATATTAACACATTAAAATTTCGTGGCACTGCTCTAGTGTTTCCAGAACAAAACTAGACACCAATGTGTAGTGTATTATATTGAGGCTAGTTCCTCAGTTTGCTGTCAACCAAGGGCTCAGACGCATTTGGTATTTTTATTTAAATACTAGCTGTTGCCAGCGACTTCGTTCGCGTAATAATGAAGTTATAAAATACTATGAAGTTTAAATTTTAACATGAAAAAGTATTTATTGTGACGTTATAATTAGATATATTGTATTGCAGACTTTTTTTTGTAGATATTGATGTCCTCTATAAAACTGTAGTACATCACTTTGCCCTACTTTGCTCAATATAATGATTTTTTTTCACACTTTGGGTTACATTATTGAAGTTTTCATACAGATTCCTAACGTTTCATCAGGGATTTTTTACGATTCTAATGATAAAAGAATTTTTCAAATCGGTCCAGTAATTTCGGAGCCTATTCAATACATACAAACAATCAAATGTTTCCTCTTTATTATATTAGTATAGATATCTACGCGCATATGTCACTCAAAGTTAAAAATATGTTACTTGTGTATTAAAAATTTATAATTTCTTATTGTCTGAAAACTCGACATTGATAGAATTGTCTTCATTAGACATCTGAGGCAATTAAAAAAAAAAAGAAACTATAATAATTTTATGTCTTACAATATTATACATTGAAGTGGCTATACTTGACTAAAGTAGCTTGTACTAAAGTAGGATTATTTATAAACAACAAGAAGAACAAAGAAAATAAACATAAATATAATAATTTGTAAACATACGCGCTATTTCAAATACAAACTACAATTAAGACGGAACGTACCAAGAAAGTACGCGCCAAAATCTAGTAGGCCTATTTGACAGTTATTTTTTTAAATTTATTTCCGGCCAAGATTTTAAATTACGTAAAAATGTTTAAGTTATTTAATTTATTATTTATTTTAATAGTATTGATTAGTAAAGTAAGATTGCATCCGAAATTAAATATATTCGATATGCAAAGCGATATGTATACGGTGGCCGTATTGAGAAAATATAGCTTTGTTACAGCTGGTGCTTTGGTTAGCCAATCTTGGGTTTTAACCGATGCCAATGAATTGTATGGGTGAGTGAAAATAGTATAAAAATGGAATTGATTAGAATAATTCAATGTGTTTTTTTGGATCACAGTTTAGTTCCACTAGTTAAAAAAATCTTTCCATTCCATTAGTAGCCTTGGTCTATTTATCACACAAATATATAAATACATACATACACACTTAAAATACAGTTTTATAATTAACAGCTACAAACGCAGAACGAGAGAACTTCACGTGAGAATTGGGAGTAAAAATTACAAAAATGGCGGCCTGAATGTACCTGTCAAATATTTTGAGACGCATCCGCTTTTTAATGACACTTCGCCGAATTGTGACATAGCTCTTGTACAGTTGGCTGAGAAAATATCAACGAACACGGCTAAGCCTATTACCCTATGGCGTTATCGACGTGAAATCACCAGCTCACATTTTGTAGTCACTTATTGGACGGTTCCTATTGTAAGTAATAATCCCTACTATCCCTACAAATATTATAAATGTAAATGTGAGTTAGTTTGTTACGTTTTCACGCAACAACTACTTAACCGATCATCATGAAACTTTGTACACATATTTTTGGAGGTACTAGAAGTAACATAGGATTCTTTTTATTTAAAAAAAATAATTATATTTTACTATAGTTTCCAACTGACTATAGTTTCAGCTGTTTGGAATCATATTGAAATGATCTGTGATACTTATTTAATGACTTAAATGCGAGTGAAACCTAGTAGTATTATAATAATCTAACGCAACACAACACAACGCTAAATTATCCAAGCTACTATTGAAAAAGTACTGAACTTAATTACCGCTTTTTTTATTTTAAAAAGAAAACATTCGAAAACTCTACATAATTATATAATTGGGAATTTGAAAAAAAAAAAATATTGATTTTTTTAATGTATTTTAAAACTTTATTATTATTAATGTTGATATTTAATGCGAAAAACTTGAAAACATTTTTTTTCAATTAATTATAAACAATTAAAAATTGAAAAAATTAAAAAAAAAATCACGTGACTATAAACGCGCCCGATTGGCCACCATATATTGTGTGACGTCATAATGTTATAGCTATTTAATAACAGTACTGCGTTTATGGCTGTTACACATGACTAGACAATAATATTGAAATTGTATTGCTAAAAAACGAGTTGTTAGTTGATTTTAATTAGCTATGTGTGATAAAGGATTTATAAAGGCAAACCATTATAACATAATAACATAAAATTAAATTTTACTCTAGTCAAATACATAACCTAAAACGTAAAATTAAAATTATATCAAATTGAATTCCAATCATTAGATAAAGATACATGAATTTATTATTTTAGCACTCTAAATTATCAATAAAAATTTTTTTTAATGCTATGCTTTTAAAGGTTAATTCGGAGTCCAGTTAAAAAAATTTATTGACTTAACTCTACTTATTTAGTTTGTATATTTACATAAATAATAATTAATAACAATGATGTTAAAAAATACTTACATCAAAATGATCTTCACAACAAAAAAAATTCGATTTTGTTTTGGGATTATCACGGTGCACTACTTGAAACCATTTATCTCGACGCTTTTCATCTTGGGGAACATTTAAAAACATTTTGTCAGGAGTTGTTTTTGTTGTGTTCCTACATAATGGTACAAAACAAGAACGATAACTTTTGAGATTCGACATTTCAATACAAACTTATGTATTCAACAATGACAACAGAATTGAATATTTCAAAATACTTATTATGTCAGTGTCAACTGTAATGAGTGAAAACTAACATTATGACGTCACACGTGGTCGGGTGTATTCGGGAGTTGTCGGCGTGTCTTCGGTATCGGATTCAAAAATTAATTTTCATTTTAAAATAACTTTTGAATTATTGCAAAAAAAAAATAGTTTTGTTATAAAACTTATATATGATCTTTCCATTTATACCCTGGAACTACGCGTTCCCGGTTGCTGCTGTTAGCCTTGCGGCTGTTACAGCGGAGCGGAGTAGGGTGGAACAGTCGTGAAGCGACTGTTCCAATTTAGCCAAAAGGGCGGGATTGAAACTGGGACCTGGGTGAAGCCCAGGCCAGTGACAATGGAGGATAGGTGAGTGGAAGGAGTGATTGTTTAAGAGGCGCCCGAGGGGCGTCTCTTAGGGACAGGATTCATCCGGGGGGGTCTCTTCCCGGATGCGGGGGGACAGTGCTTGTCTTTGCGACTGTTTGTCGGTCGGGTAGGGAGGTTGATGGATTTGAAACAAGCGTCCGCAATCAGCTTGTTTGGGTGGTTGATCCCTGATGTGAGTAGGGTGTCGCGGATTTTTGTCATAAAGTCGGGAAGGGTTTCTAGGTCGAGGTCGCGGTGTAGGTCACTGTTCCGGATATAGAACGGACAGCCGGTTGCCTTACGAAGGAACTTAGATTGTGTGACTTGCAGCTGTTTTGCAAGTCTTGGTCGTCGGTGAATGTATGTCTGACTAGCATAGGTGAGGACGGGCCGGATGCATGTCTTATAGATGGTAAGTTTATTGCGAAGAGACATTTTGCTAATTTTGCCTATCATACTACTCAGTCTGAATAGGTAGAAGGCAGCCTTAGCTTTCGTTCGCTTGACATGAGGTCGGAAGGAAAGTTTTCGGTCGAGAATGACACCAAGGTACTTGGTGGTTTTCGACCAGGGGATAGGTGTGTCGTGGAGGGTGACGGGAGCTAGGGATCTAGGGTTTTTTCGGGAGAAAAGGATGGCGGCACTTTTTTGGGGGTTGACATCGATACGCCATTTCCGGAACCATTGGCCTAAGATGTTGACGGCTCTTTGGACGGGAAGGATGGCGAATTTGGGATTTGAGGCACTCGGATGGTTGTAGTATAGTGCCGTGTCGTCCGCGAAGAGACCGAGTTTTACGTCGGACGGACGAGGGATGTCGTTGGTGTATGCGGTGTAAAGGATGGGGGAGAGGACTGATCCTTGGGGGACTCCAGCGCGTATGGGGCGGGATGTCGAGAGCGTACCCTCGTAGCGGAAACGGAAGGAGCGGTTAGAAAGGAAATCATGGACCAAGCGCACGAGACGGTGAGGCACCCCGAGTTGATACAGCTTGTATATCAAGCCGGCGTGCCACACCCTGTCGAACGCTTTGGCCACATCAAAGAACACTGCGGCTGTGGGTCTTGAACGCCCCGTGGGTGGGTGCATGCCTTCGTGTGTGTATTCTATGATGCGGAGGAGTTGGTGGGTGCAGGAGTGTTTTGGCCTGAAGCCGAACTGCTCGTCAATGAGGCGAGAGCTCGGCGGCTGGTCGAGGAAGGATCTGAGTCGGTTGTTGATGACCCTTTCGTATAGTTTGCCGATCACCTTTAGGAGGCTGATCGGTCTGTAGCTGGCGGGATCGCTGGGGGGTTTACCGGGTTTAGGAATACCTATGATTAAGGCCTCCTTCCAGGATTGAGGGAAGTGGGAGTGGTTAAGGCAGGTGTTAAAAAGTGCCGCAAGAAGGTACAGCATCGGGATTGGGAGTGCTTTTAGCATCCTGTTGCTGATTTGGTCGGGACCGGGAGCGGATTTGGATTTGAAATGTTTGATGTGGGAGTGGAGTTCGCCGGCCGTGACTGGTTCGAGGGTGGGGCCGTCGAGGGGCAGGGAGAGTTTAGCGGAGGATTCGCTTTCAACGGTAGCGACGTGCGTGAGATCGAGTGCCTGATTACTCACGGTGAACTGAGCTTCTAAGGTGTCAGCGAAGCATTCAGCCTTTTCGTCATCGTCGAAGGCGAGGGATTTGTCGGGACGGA
The DNA here is from genome assembly GCA_028551675.1 of Tineola bisselliella. NCBI lineage: Eukaryota > Metazoa > Arthropoda > Insecta > Lepidoptera > Tineidae > Tineola > Tineola bisselliella. Next base: position 9,193 of record JAPWLS010002456.1, read on the forward strand.
CGAGGGGTGGGGAGAGGGTGACTTGATCGGCCTTTAGAGCTTTAGCGACTCTCCAGTAAGCTGTATGAGAGGGGAAGATTTCAGACATAAGGTCACTCCACTGGGAGTCGCGGTGTTCTTTGATTTTGGTTTTAACCAGGCGTTGGAGCTCTCTAGCGGAGGCGCGATTTTCGTCGGAGGGACGGTGGCGGTGGATGCGGAGGGCGCGGTTTTTGGAGCGGATGAGGTCTAGGATGTCTGGGGGGAGACGCCAGCCGTTTTTAGGTGGGGGTTTGGTGACGGTGGCTGAGGCAAGTGTCTGTTGTAGGTCGGTGGTGAGGTTGTCGATGGTCTGGTCAGCGTCTGTGGGAGTCTCGATTTTGGTGTCCATGTACTTAGGTGTTACAGTACTTTTGAGTATTTCGGAGACCTTGGTCCAGTCGGTGGTGGTGACGGAGTTCTGGATGTTGGGAGAGGGGGGTCCGAGGGTGAAAAGGATGGGTCTGTGGTCGGAATCAAGGGCGTCTATGGTTTCAATGGATTCCAGGCGAAGGGGGACGCCCTTTAGGAGGACTATGTCGAGGATGTCAGATCTCTGGTTGGCGCTGTCGGGGAAGCGGGTGGGTTGGGTGGGAGAGATGATGTCGAAGTCAAGTTGTTCAGACAGTTTGAGGAGGGTGCCGCCGTTGGTGTTGGTCGTGAGGCAGTTCCAGTCTCTGTGTTTGCTATTGAAGTCGCCGGCTAGGACGACGGCGTCGCCAAGAGCAAACAGAGAGGTGAGGTCCTGGGCTAGGATGGGTTTCGTTGGAGGATTGTAGATGGAGGCGATAGTGATGGATTTGTGGCTGCTCAAGGCTAGCTTGCAAAGAGTTACTTTTAAATTCCATTTTCAGTATTTGGAGTCACCAACTAGAACTGTAACCATGGGCGTAGCCAGCCATGGGCTCAGGGTGGGGCAGTAGTCTAAAATAATATGTAACTAGCAAACTATACGCGCGGTCATGCCCCGGTAAATTTTGAGATATTGTGTATTCAAAAAAGATGTACAGTACCATATCAAGCAATGTTAATAATAAAACTAATAATTTTAAAAATAAAAATAAATAATTAAATTAATTCAGTGTACACATTGTGGTACTTTAACGGATTAAACTACCATTATTATTATTATTATATAATACAATAATTAAATTAATTCAGTGTACACATTGTGGTACTTTAAGGGATTAAACTACCATTATTATTATTATTATATAATATAATAATTTTAAAAAACATATCATGACGTCATTTTAGAAAACTGTACTATTGACATCAAAACAAGAACTACACAAACATGTAACAGTCCTGGGGGGCTACTCAGGCGCATAGACTTCGGACGAAAATACGGACGTTTGCCAACTCAGGAACACTTACGGAACAGACCAGTGGGCTTATCACGAATTTTAGTCTGGCTTTCGAACCGAGTTCGCTTCAAGCGATTTGTATGGAAATTTGAGCAGCGCCACCGCGTGCGGATTTGGGACTACAATATTTTAGATACTTTTTGTTAATTTACGAACGTCTCGATCTTTCGTTCATTTGATAGATTGCTGGTGCTCGTTAGTCGTTAATAAAAGTTCATGATTCAGATTGCTAACGGATCCGTTTTGCTTGTGACAGCTCGATTCGAAAGCCAGACTAAAATTCGTGATAAGCCCACAGTAATCATTCACGAAATTACGAATTTGACAGTGACTTCACGACGGATAGCCCACTCAAAATTCACGTAAGCTACAGAAATGACGGCCGTATCACGAAACTTCAGATATGCCTGAGTAGCCCCCCTGATACGGAATACATGTTTTCTATTAATACAATTTTTTTTTATACTATATTCATAAACATTTTTTCGACTAGAAAATAAACCAGGAAACTGTGCGTCACGGGAGGGTAGAATTTAATAATCGAATAATGTATGTTATTATCCTGTTTTTAGAGAGAAACCTGGCGTGGTGCTCCCGTGGTGTTAGACGATAAGCTGCTCGGTATTATTTCCTCCTGGGTCCCTGGCTACTGCGACCTGGACACTTCCATCTTCGTGAATATCGTCTCTTCAAAGGAAATATTTACATGGATCAATAGTACTATTAGAAATATATAATATACTAGCTTTTGCCCGCGGCTTTGCTCGCATTTAAGTCATTAAATAAGTATCTGAGATCATTTCAACAGAAATATGATTCCAAACAGCTGAAACTATAGTCAATTGGAAATTATAGTAAAAAATAATTCCTTTTTTTTAATAAAAAAGTATCCTATGTTACTTGTAGTACCTCCAAAAATATGTGTATGAAGTTTCATGATGATCGGTTAAGTAGTTCTTGCGTGAAAACGTAACAAACAAACTCACATTCAGATTTATAATATTAGTAGGGATAGGGATAAGTCCGCTATATCATATGTCAATGTGTTTTTGAATTAAAAGATAACCTTTTTGTAACCACCAACACAGTATGTGACCACAAAAAAATTTCATATCCGGAATACCACACCAGGTCTACTTTATATTTTTGGAGTGTCCATCACGGTCTTATTTTTGTTAGATTGGCTAACCGAACATTTGGGAGCATTGAAACGACCATGTGCATGCAAAATGTCAACTGACTTCAATTCCAATTTTCACCACTACCTTCATATACAACAAACCCAATACTTTATTAGTCTGAAACTCTATAGCTTGTTTAATATAGGTTTCTTAGCACTATAGTCTCTTATTTTTAGCCTTTTGCCTAATCTTTCACATCAGTGAATCTATGCTCGAGCCTAGTCTCTAAATACCGAGGGGGAGGGGGGGGGGGGCGGTTAGGGTGGTAGTAAGTCAATTGTTCTTATTAATATGTTTAAATATATGTTAAATTACAATGTTTCAGTTTCAGGTTTCAGTCAGCACAGACGTCGTACAATAATTGTTTGTGTTTGGATCCTATGGCTATAGATGGTCCTTGTTCAGTGCTGCTTATCTCACCCTCGAATCAATCCTTAGACGCCCTTTGACATATGATCACCTAATACTTGACTGAATGATGTCTGTGAATGATTCAATTAATTTAAAAGATTGATTAATTTAAGCGTTTTAAATTAATTT
>JAPWLS010000279.1:0-16202 GCA_028551675.1 Tineola bisselliella
TTTTGCAATGAAGAATTTATTTATATTATAACTAATCTGAGATATACCTGATGTTAAGTTGGGATGCTGTTCATGAGAAGAAACAAATGCTATCATATTTAAACGTTTTCTTTTACTAATGACTCTCGCTCTGATCTAAACCTAATCTACGAATAATGAAGTTATATATATGTTAAGCTAGAGTAAGGTCCATAAGTAGAGATAACTGTTACCACTGACAGATGTCATATGACACTATGCCGGCTTGAGGAGACGAATGTGTTCTGCCCAATTTGACTGAATAGATAACCTATTGTTATAGAAGAAACAGAGTTAGTAGCAGGTATTGTAAACATTAGTTTGTACCAGTGATTCTTAACCACTGTGCCGAGGCGCTTTTGTTTGCTGCCAAAGTTTATTTAGCAATACATAAAGCTCAAATTTCTCATCAAAAGTATCATTATTATTATTATTTGTAATTAATCCCTTAATAAACGCATTGTTGTTTTTATAGTACATTAATTTATTTTACATTCAAAATTATTATCATAAACTATTTTACACAGTGTTTTATAGATAGGTGGACAACTTTTAAACTTATATTTTTCTTTCTGTGTCACCCAAATATTGAAATCGTTAAAAGGTTGAGTATCACTTGTCTATAGTAAATTACGTTTAGCTGTCATTTGCGTTTTATTATTCCATCTCAGATACGTTTTTGCTATATCACGTTTTATAATGACTTTTGTTGCATTATGAATAAAATATAAATGCAGTTTTAACATGAAAAGCTGTTTATTTTCAATCACAATGACATAAGTGGCAATAGTATTTTAAGCCTAGAATATTAATTATGTAACATTACTCCTCCTGAAAGCTCAATATCTGAAACGCGCAGGAGGTTTACGTCGTTGTGTGGAACGACGTAGTGCCTCTTTTAATGCTGCAGATGTTGAGGGTTGAGGCTCCTGCTGTTCAAGATCCTACTGTTGAGCGTTAGGAGATCCAGCTGATTTGTCTCCGTGTCCATCTGATAAACTTTGTTGTGTGATTTGAGTTGATGCACCAGGTTGATAAGTCATCGTGTCCGGTAAAACATGATCATTGACATCACCCCTACCTCGTTTTGATCCACGACTATAATAGGAATAATTCTTCGGCCTCTTGTTGTTACTCACAGTATCGTTTTTCGTTTCCAAACTGTTATCGTTACGAATGACATCATTATCATCGTTGTTCTCATCGTTAGTTTCCTTCGCCTAAGTTGATCAAAGTGTTTACGTTTGATTACTCCATTGTTCATTTCAACTTGATAGGAGTAAGGCCCGGTGCGTTTTGATGTAATCCCTGGTTCAGAGCCTTTCCCTATAGATTTGTTAACCCAGACCATGTCTCCAATCGAATATTCTGGCGGAATAGTTTCTTTAACTGATGGCCTGAGTTCCTGGACTAAGCTAAGGGTTACTGGGTTAAGCTCTTTCAAGATCTTCCTTAACGCTTGGCTTAAGAAGATCAAACGTAGTGCGCATTTATCTTCTAAACAACATTTCACTTAGTTGGTATCATTACCTTAGTTGGCGAATCTTTTTTATTCACTGGATACGTTTGGTTGCTTTCATTGTCGGTAGATTCGCTAGACGTGTTGTGTCGTGTTAGGCGTATCGTTCGAAACTATTTATGCATTGCTTTGCCGCTACTAATGCACACTTTTGAGAAGTGGTTGTTCTTCCCGCATAACCTACAGCGTTTGCCTCTGGCTGGACATTCCTCTAAATTATCGTGATAGTCTCCAAGGGTGTTCCCAAATTCGCAATAACCAGCAAGGCTACGTAGTTGTAACGAAAACTTGTAGATTGTTTCACCTTCTTCCCGATGTCATGTTTCTCGACACTTTTTCTGAGAGTACGTACGTTTTCTTGCCATAATGATTGTTCAATACAATACTTGCCGATAGACATCGTTATTTGCATTATGAATAAAATATAGATGCAGTTTTAACATGAAAAGCTGTTTATTTTCAACCACAATGACATAAGTGACAATTGTATTTTAATTATGTAACAATTTTTATTCCCTTTGACGTTTTATGTCACGCCACACGGGAACGCGGTCGAACGGGATAAAAAGTATCCTATCTCCGTTTCCTGGTTCTAAGCTACCTCCTCACCAATTTTCAGCCAAATCGGTTCAGCCGTTCTTGAGTTATAAATAGTGCCACTAACACGATTTTCCTTTATATCCAACGGGATAAAAAGTATCCTAAAGTATCATGTGTCGTAACTATGAGCGGCTTTTGAACTCGGGGTACACTTTTAAAACTCAATTTTTATTTTTTGCATAATCTTTCTCACTGTAGGTAGTGTTGACTTCCTGTTCTACTACCCTAAGGTTGGTTGCCTGGTAGAGATCACTGTCTAGTGAAAAGGCCGCCTTTTGTTCTTTCTTATATGTATTATTTTGTTCAATAAAGTGGTATTATTATTATTATCTCATAAAAATCTCAACCTCAATCAAAATGCCAGAATGTACCTAACTATTAATACTAATATTATATTGTACCATATTTATGTCCAATGCTCGGTCGCCATTGGTCGACGCCACACCGTGATGCTGCCCCGCGTCCTGCCCCGTACAATAGGCGCAGCTGGTTGCAACCACATATGAGGGCTGGGATGGCCATTGGCCATAGGATATAAGAAACCATTTTTGCAAATAAATTCATTCCAAATGGTACATCAAGTATTTTCTTATAAGTCCGCAAAAAGGCTATAATTGGCAAGTTTCTTGTCATATGCCCTTCTGAAATCTCGTCAATTCTATGCGCAAAAGCCTAAAGAGCCTTTGATAAATAAACATTTTTAAATTTGATTTTGAATCCGGTATAACTTAGATAGTCACTGCCTTATTATGATGTATTTTAGTAGTAGTAATTTTATTTAAAACAGTGTAAATAAACGTAAAAAATCTCTAAAAGCGAAGTTTATTTGATTTTTCGTAAAATGTTAGACACGTCGTAAAATAAAACTGTATCGCGCTGCGAGGTTTCAATATTTCACCAATTTCAATTGCTTCGATAACTTACATCTGTCAAAATGGGAATAGCGAACGACTTTTTCGAATTAAAAAAGTACGACTTTCATTTATCTAATTTACATACGAAAATTATTCGACTCCAATTTTAGTATCAATATTTTAAACAATTGAAAATACTAAATTTCCCAACACACGAATAAAAACTAACATATTTTATTTACAAAGGAAAGAAGAAAAATTGAAAAGAAGAAAAAGTAGGAAGACTGATGATGGTTATTGCCGTTTTGTGGTACTACCACCAATTTGTTCAAGTCAGCCTGAACTGTGGATATCGTCTCCTCAGGCCGACACAGTAGAAGTGATTACAGCCTGTAGTCTATACTAATATAATAAAGAGGAAACATTTGATTGTTTGTATGTATTGAATAGGCTCCGAAACTACTGGACCGATTGAAAAATTATTTTACCAGTAGAATCCTACATTATCTCTGATAAACATAGGCAATAGAATATTTTCAAAAACGTTAAGGATCCATATGAAAACTTCAATAATATAACCCAAAGTGTGAAAAAAAAATTATATTGCGTACGCTGCCGAAATTATTGACAATAGAGCATAGTGATGTACTACAGTTTTATAGAGAACATCAATATCTACAAAAAAGTCTACGATACCATATGTCTAACTATTACAGTTATGTCACAATAACTACTTTTTCATATTAAAATTTATATCTTCATCATTACGCGAACGAAGTCGCTGGCAACAGCTAGTAGTTTATATGTATATTGCAGAAGTTAGACGCACTCTACCGTAAGGTTATCCGGCTTGTCACATGACAGATCAACTTTAGTAGGAACTATCTCCTACCAAGCGTTATAAAGGATTGCTTAAACTGTAACAAATACACACATGATCTTACAAAGAGATATCTGAGCCGTAATTTCACAAGTAGATACGAAACAACCATTGTTGTTCCCAAAAACAAGGAAAGTTAATTGCGTATAAATCAGACTCTACCATAACCGCAAAAACTTCCACGAAACAGGCATAATTTTAATTAGTCTTTATGCATTTTTGTCACACGTTTCACTGTTCAATTTCGTCACAATTGTTATTTCGCAATTCATTATCAGACTTTTAAAAGATAATCACAAACAACTGAAGGAATTAATTATCTTAATATATATAAATCCAGTGTCATATGTATGTTCCCAGTGAACTCTTCACCAAATTTGGTCTAACTTGAGATATAGGATAGTTTATATTTCGATTAATGGTCTTAATAATTTATAATTAACAATAAACTGATACATAAAGTTGTTGCATAATTAAAATACAATTGTCACTTATGTCATTGTGGTTGAAAATAAACAGCTTTTTCATGTTAAAACTGCATTTACATTTTATTAATAATGCAACATTTTATACGAACAACGAGAAGTAACGATACTTTGAAATCGAAGAAACGTCAACTACGAAACAATCAAATGTGCGTCTTCTGCGGAGGAGACTATCACGCTAATTTAGAAGAATGTCCAGTCAGAAGCAAACGCTGTAGGTTATGCGGGAAGAACAACCACTTCTCAAAAGTGTGCATTAGTAGCGGCAAAGCAACGCATAAACAGTTTCGAACGAGACGCCTAGCACGACACAACACGTCTAGCGAATCTAGCGACAATGAAAGCAGCCAAACATATCCAGTGAATAAAAAAGATTCGCCAACTAAGGTAATGATACCAACTAAGCGAAATGTTGTTTGGAAGATAAATGCGCACTACGTTTAATCTTCTTAAATCAAGCGTCAAGGAAGATCTTGACAGAGTTAGGTTATTCCAGGAACTCAGGCCATCAGTTAAAGAAACTATTCTACCAGAATATTCGATTGGAGACATAGTCTGGGTTAACGAATTTATAGGGAAAGGCTCTGAACCAGGAATTATATCAAAACGCACCAAGACTTACTCCTATCAAGTTGAAATGAACAATGGAGTAATCAAACGGAAACACTCTGATCAACTTAGGCGAAGAGAAACTAACGATGAGAACAACGATGATAATGATGTCATTCGTAACGATAACAGTTTGGAAACGAAAAACGATACTGTGAGTACAAGACAACAAGAAGCCGAAGAATTATTCCTATTATAGTCGTGGTTCAAAACGAGGTAGGGGTGATGTCAATGATCATGTTTTACCGGACACGTTTACTTATCAACCTGGTGCATCAACTCAAATCACACAACAAAATTTATCAAATGGACACGGCGACAAATCAGCTGGGCCTCCTAACGCTCAACAGCAGGGTCTTGAATAGCCTCAACTCAACTCTCAACATCTACAGCATTAAACGAGGCACTACGTCGTTCCTCACGACGCGTAAACCCTTGCGCGTTTTGGATATTGAGCTTTCCTTTTTGGAGGGAGTAATGTTGTCGTATATCACAAAGTGAAGAGAAGAGTGCAATTTATGTACCAAAATACATGAACAATAAAGAATCATTAAAATATTTGATTTTATTTATTTGTTTTTCCTAATAAAAAATTGAATTAATAAAATCTAAAATCTGCTTATTTATTGCTTCTAAGGCGGAACAAAGTTCGCCAGGTCAGCTAGTATACATATAAATTTATAACAGATGTAAAAAGAGCTGTCAAATCAATTCAATACAATTTTTACTTTAAAAAAATGACACTTGATGTTCGTTAACACTCTTGTCGCAATAACAATGGCTATAAAATTCCCGATAATTCTTTAAAATTAGATCGGCCTTTATATTACTAGTAAAAATATATTATGATCTCAAAATCAGACGTAAACGATTACATATAATAATAACAATGAATCTAAAATCTAAACAAAACGTGTGACCAAATACTACGGGGTCGAAATAGAACTAGCCCTTCACAAGTGTGTGCTCCTGACTGAGGAGCTCGAAGTCACTGATAACTTTTCCTTGGGGATAAGCTAAAAAGAAGTCCACTTCGTACACAACTCATGCATTTTGTTTATGAAAGTTATTTAAAACATATTTCTTTATATATCGTTACGCTTAAGTCGTGTTACAGGGGAATGAAAAAACTGTACAAAAATAATTATTATACTACTAGCTGTTGCTAGCGACTTCGTTCGCGTAATAATGAAGTTATAAAGTACTATGAATTTTAACACGAAAAAGTAGTTATTGAGACATAACTGTGGGCTTATCACGAATTTAGTCTGGCTTTCGAATCGAGCTGTCACAAGTAAAACGGATCCGTTAGCAATCGGGATCATGAATTTTTACTAACGACTAACGAGCACCAGCAATCTATCAAATGAACGAAAGATCGAGACGTTCGAAAATTAACAAAAAGTATCTAAAATATTGTAGTTCCATCTCCGCACGCGGTGGCGCTGCTCAAATTTCCATACAAATCGCTTGAAGCGAACTCGGTTCGAAAGCCAGACTAAAATTCGTGATAAGCCCACTGTAATAGTTAGACATATGATGTCGCTGACTTTTTTGTAGATATTCCTTTGTAGATAGTCCTCTATAAAACTGTAGTACATCAATTTGCTCTATTGTCAATAATTTCCGCAGCGTACGCAATATAATAATTTTTTCACACTTTGGGTTACATTATTGAAGTTTTCATACGAATCCCTAACGTTTTTGAAAATATTCTATAGCCTATGTTCATCGGGGATTTTTTACGATTCTAATGGTAAAAGAATTTTTCAAATATGTCCAGTAGTTTCAGAGCCTATTCAATACATACAAACAATCAAATGTTTCCTCTTTATTATATTAGTATAGATACAACACCTATCACTGGTTAGATGCAGATAAAAAAATCATTCCTTATAAAACAAGTCAAAATTATTTAGGAGGTTTTCTAAGATATAATATTTTAGATATATTCTATAATTAAAAAAAACACTAGTCAGTCAAGTTAATGCCTATTAACGTTAAAAAATATACATAAGAAATATAGGGGTTTTCAATAAGGGCGGGTAGATGTTGAAATGAATTAAAACAGGCTGTATGTGAGGTATTAATCATTACATTATGAATCAATAGTAGTTTTTTTATTTCGCAACTACTATATATGACAACTTTTTAAATAACTAACGAAGTAGTCTCGCAATGAATGGCTGCAAAACTTGCGAAACTCGATATTATTAAATCAAAATGAAAAATCTTTATTACGTACTTGCGTAGTCAGAATCTACGAGATTTCAGAAAGGCATATGACGAGAAGTAATCACAAGTAACTCGCCAATCATAGCCTGTACAGTATAATATTATTAGGTACAATCCTTGCTTAGCTTTAAATTGAACATCTTAAAAAAAAAAAGTAAATAAAGCTAATACCTAAGCATATAAGCACACCAACATACACACAATCATCTCAGTAACACAGGTTGTCATCAAGATAGTCATTTATCTTATAACAGCGGTTCTCAAACTTTTTTGGCGAAAGTAAAGCCTTAATATAATTATAAAAAACTGATTTATATGTATTTATGAATAATCATATTGCAATGTAATATTACGTAATATTTAGTTGGAATATTTAGATGTAACCTTATAGTCTCCCTTTGGTAGGTATTTTTTGCGGTATTTTAGTCCTAGGGTTCCGCGGAACATACTTTGAGAATGGCTGGAATATAATAAGCCTTTTTATGAGCGTTTGTTTAATACGCTCTTTCAATAAAGGCTCCTTATATAATTTAAGTAATACAAAATAAATATTATAAATTCTATTGTTTGCATTTGAACGTCTAACAATTATTAACTAAATGCATGTATCGTTTTAAATAACTCTATACTTTAAATTATGTTTATTGTTTGAAGATTTATTTTGGTGGAAAATATTACACTCGATCAATTCTACCCTGACGTGCTGTGACATCCTATGTAACATATTAATCCGCCACCAGCAGATGAGACCCATACGAGCCCGAATCGTAAATTTGGATAAAATATATCAGGCATGCAATTTTAAATAGTTATTTTTACAATCTTTAATTATTACGTGGAGTTATCGAGCTCCGATATATTTATTTATTTATTTATAAAGCCTACCTACAAAATTACATTAAAACTACATATTATAAAAAGGACTACTATTATATAAACTAAATAAAATTTTAATTATAGGATAGGACGGCATGCTCAAGGTGATAAAGGGATAGATACTACACTTCTAATAAAATTACAAAGATAAATAGAATTTAAAAAAAAAAACAAGAACCAATTAGATGTAAGGAAGAGGGGAGAAAAAAAAAATCACAACAAACAAAATTAAAATTCTGGTTAGTTGGTTGAAGATAGTTAGTATCAAGATGTTTCCTATATTTTGGCTTGTTGTAGGAAAAAGCATCTATGTCGGTTTTTTTAAATAAGTAATTAATAATATATTATTTATTATATTGTCATAAGTTAACTCTTAAATATTATAATAAAAATTCATTAAATACCAAATAATAATTTTAAATTTATACAATGGCTCAAATCTCATAGTTATGAGTTTGTGTTCTTACCCATAATACGGTATCTACAGTGCATCGCGGTTTGAGGTAACGTATTCTATTCTTTAACATTATTCGTAAATTCCTATTGGAACACTCAAACTTGACAAAAAACCAATTGGACTTAGCAATACAACAATACGCAGCAACAACTGCGCAATGCTCACTTCAAAAATAAAAATTAACTATCAGATATAATCAGTTTTCACAGAATGTCATTTGCAGCTTCATTCATAGAGTAAATTGCTTTGTTGTATGCATTTATTTAATTATTTATTATAACAAATTCGTATACATACACTATGGGGTTTGGAAAATGTATAATAGTTGAAAACAATAATGCATTGATACGCCAAGGATTTATATAGTCAAAGCTTTACGAGTTTCTTGTGGTCTTCTTCTCGTCATACGCCTTTCCGAAGCCATTGTAGAGTCTAACGATGAGCAAGCGCACGCCTTTAGTGCCTATGCTAATAAACTATTTTGATTTCAAAGATAGAACTGTCTTATTGGGCATACGACTTGTTACAGAATACAGCAATGAAGGTGGTATGTAGAGTGAGAATTCTCTGGCTTTCTATAATATCTGCCTATCCTAGTATGGGATAGTAAGTTTGTCTTAATGCATAGAATAGAGGTACTAGTTTTTCTATGTGTGTGTTATATGCATATATATAAATACTAACTGTTGCCCGCGGCTTCGCTCCCGTTAAGAAGTATTATTAAAAAAACGTCTTCATCATAGTAGCTCCAATCTTTACATTCAGTTCAATCAGTCGAAAATCTAATAAGAATTATACAAACTTTCATCCCCTATTTTATCCCCTTGGGGGCAGAATTGATCAAAATCCTTTCTTAGCGGATGCCTACGTCATAACATCTACCTGCATGCCAAATTTCAGCCCGATCCGTCCAGTGGTTTGGGCTGTGCGTTGATAGATCACTATGTCAGTCAGTCAGTCACCTTTGAGTTATATATATATAGATAGATAATATATGGATATCTATATCCATACTAATATTATAAAGAGGAAAGATTTATATTTTGTATATAGGCTACTGAATATAGCCTATATAAATTACAGCAAAAAAGATAAGGATCCTTACTAAAACTACAATGACTCCTTAGACTCCGAACAGTCAGTCACGTGAGGCATGCATCGTTGAAATATGAAACATCATTAAACTTCATAGCGCTTTATATCTTCAATACTACGCGAACGAAGTCGGGGGCGACAGCTAGTATATAATAAAACCTAAAACCCGTATTACGTAGAACATTTTAATTAATAAGAGTGGCGGTGTTGATTTAACACGGCGGCTACTTGATAAGTTGCGGACGTGATCGCGAATACATCACTGCTCTCCGATCACCAGTCCGCGCGTGAGATGAATAAAAACATACTGTGTACTTAAAAACGCTGCTACGTATGCTTACTTTAACTCAGCGGTTCTCAAACTTTTTTGGCGACGGAAAAAGCCTTAATATAATTATAAAAAACTAATTTATATGTATTTATGAATAATCATATTGCAATTTATATTTAGTTGGAATATTTAGATGTAACCTTATAATCTCCCTTTGGTAGGTATTTTTTGCAGTATTTTAGCCCTAGAGTTCCGCGGAACATCACTTTGAGAATGGCTGCCTTAACTAATGTACGGGTGGTAGGGATAGATGTAAAAAATACTACCATTTTTAAGGGTACTTGACTACTACCCTGAAACTCCATACGAGCGACAGCGTTTATAATTAAAATTGATTAACAAAATAAAAAACTTCAAATTAATAAGTTAGGGGAAGTTTCTTCCATCAGAATTAATCTCCTTCATAGCGGTTGATCCTGAACTGCGTATTTCAGTGTTAAACCAAATTTAATTTTGTAAAACTCTTCGCCGAACTTCCGAAAGGGCGAACCGGTACCAAACAATGATTCTTAGAAAAATGTCTTTCAATTTTTAACGTTAATTATTTCATGTTAAATGCCTCTAGCTAAGCTTCTAGACCTATTATAATATTAGAATTGTTTATTTTTAACAAAGAAGAACTATTATAATTTTTTGCCTTGTAATCGAGGGTCACCCGCTTCAAATACATTCTGGGAACGAACTACCTTTTAACGTGGTGAATTTAATTATTAACAAAAAACATCGTTTATAAATAACCTATATTAACTTTATTTATTTACTTATTTAAAAAAAAAAACGTAATAAACAGTAATTACTATTGACAAGATTAAAATAAAAAAAACGTAATAAGTAAGCCGTAAAAAATCGAAAGTAATGATAGTATTATTAAGTAGTCCGACATGTGAGGTCATCCTAAAGTTTAAGATAGAGCAATCACCCCCTCTATCGGATAAGTTATTTACTAAAGTAGCAACGTATTTGTATGTATGTAAATTTGTAAACAGACGCCGATAATAGTATAGTCGGTACTGAAAAGTATATAAAGCAATTTGTAGGTAAAGTGGGGTGGTCCTTAAATTGCGACTCTTTGAATAACCCTTCTGAAAGGGTCCCCTGAAAAAGGTTAGTTACAAATACTAACAAAATTCCGATCACGCGGTGTTGCACGCGTGACTTATATGCGAAGTTTTAATCAATAAACGGGTTTTTATTAATTTTGAAATGTATGCCCGATAATGAAATACAATATTTAATAATACAAAAACAATTACACAAATCCAAAGCAACTTTAATAATAATAATACTTAACACTAGAATTACGAGCCGGTCAATATGACCGGATGACTTGTTCGTGCAAAGTATTTGTTACGAACTATTTTCATGTTTTTTTACTTTTTATAAAGACTATGATTGTCACATTTTTGATATCTGTTATGTTACTTCAACGAAGAATAAAAGCACGTACCCAAAACGAAAAAGTGTTTTTTAACTGAATAAACAAACCAAATAGAGCCACGATACCGGCTCTTTCCCGCACACATCACATATGACCTATGCAAGAACCCGATCATACTAGACGGCAGACACGCAACCACCCGACTACTGATTACTGACTCGCATGAACGTACGGCACATGGCAACCATCAAACAAACCTTAACGAACTACGACAAACATATTGGATTTTGAGACTCCGAACGACGCGACGGTTAGGAATATATCACGCAATTGTCAGTTTTGTAGAGTTCACAAGAGCCGTCCCACATTTCCATCTATGGGGGATCTCCCAGTTGACAGACTCGCACATCATGAACGAGCCTTTACACACGTTGGCCTCGACTATTTTGGGCCGATACAAGTGACCATCGGTCGACGGACGGAGAAGAGGTACGTCGCATTATTTACGTGCCTGACGGTCAGGGTTGTTCATCTGGACGTGGTGGACTCACTGTCGGCAGACTCTGCTTTGATGACTGAATTGATTGTAGAATTGTAAATAATAGAATCGTTTACAAAAAATAACGAGTAGGGTTGTATATAAAAGTCTTGTGAAGAATTATTGAAACCGATCATATTGACCGGTTAGTAGTTCTAGTGTTAATGCCTAAAGGCATAGCGCCTTTCATAATTTCATATGGCCTTATTCAGTTTACACAAAAGATGTAACAATATTAAGTACTGGATGTAATTTGTATCTTCATTTAAAGCATAAAGTACTTTGTTGATGTAATCAATAAATACTTTAATCTCATCGGATAAGTTATTATACACCAGCGTAATTTCTTATATTATTGTGGGCTGATGTAATGATGTAATTTTAATTCTTGTGAATTATGTGATTTATGATTTGTTATTTACTTTTTTTTCTGAATTAAAATTCAGTTTTTTTTTTGTTAATTATTTTATGTACAGACTATGACTGACGAGTTTCTTGTGGTCTTCTTCTCGTCATAGCCTTTCCGAAGCCATTGTAGAGTCTAACGATGAGCAAGCGCACGCCTTTAGTGCCTATGCTAATAAACTATTTTCATTTCATTTCATTACAGCTTTACTCTAATACAATTTCCCTAATTCGAACAATCTCAAACATAATATGAAAGCGTTTATATTTTGATGATATTTAATTAAATTTAAAGACATCTGTTGTTCAATCTGTCGCAATCCAGAATTAAATATTGGCACGAATTAATATTGAACGTTTTATTATCAATCTAGTAGTGTATTGAGATTGCTGACTAAAAAAGTTAAGACCATAAGTAAATTCTCGGTTTTCCTTTCTCATGCGAACGGAATTTATTGGGAATATCTTTAAAACTCAAAGGTGACTGACTGACTGACTTAGTGATCTATCAACGCACAGCCCAAACCACTGGACGGATCGGGCTGAAATTTGGCATGCAGGTAGATGTTATGACGTAGGCATCCGCTAAGAAAGGATTTTGATCAATTCCACCCCTAAGGGGATAAAATAGGGGATCAAAGTTTGTATAAATCTTATTAGATTTTCGACTGATTGAACTGAAATTAAAGATGAGAGCTACTATGATGAAGACGTTTTAACACACGCTAAACAAAAATAAAGCCGCAAAAACTATACCTAATTAATAATAATACTTCTTAACGGGAGCGAAGCCGCGGGCAACAGCTAGTCACTTATAAGTACCTAACAACCTAGAGATGCTGCTATATAGAATCCCACCAAATATCTCTTTTTTATAATAAAAAATGACCTATCATATAATCAATCATGTTCAATTGTTTTCTTACTTTACTAAAGCTCTCAGATTATTAGTTATTTTGATATGTATAAATACCTCAAAAAGTGTGGGAATTATAAATATTTTTTATAATAATACATTAAACTTCTATAAAATATATTTATGTTGTAAATATAAAATAGATATATTGTATATAAATGTACCTACAATGTTGCAATGTAGCAAATTGCTACGACAAACTTTAGTCGATAAGGGGAGGTGAAGAAAGTTAGTCTTTGGGGTTATTCCAATAAATAAATTACTAGCGTTAAAATATTATTGTACAGCATTTCCTTCAACAATTTATTTCATTTAATAACATACTCTTAAATACATCCTTTAAAAAATCTACATTACGTTTTTCTTTATATTAAACACTAGCTTTTACCCGCGGCTTCGCTCGCATTTAAGTCATTAAGTATCAGAGATCATTTCAATATGATTCCAAACAGCTGAAACTATAGTCAGTTGGAAACTATAGTAAAGAATATATTTTTTTAAATAAAAAGGTATCCTATGTTACTACTACCTCCAAACATATGTGTACAAAGTTTCATGATGATTGGTTAAGTATTTATTGCGTGAAAACGTAACAAACAAACTCACATTCACAGTTATAATATTAGTAGGGATGTGATCGGACTCCTAATAGCTGCTTCACGAGACGAGTGTACATCGTTCGTGTTAGCAAAGATCAGTGAATGTTGCTTCACCATTACTATTAACCCAATATTCTTAAAGACGTAATAATAAAAAATAAAAGAACAATTTAAATTGTCACATATAATCATAAACAACAAAGTGCCAACACATTTACACGGATAAGACTAATTATTTTTCCCTGTATCTCCAAACAGCCCTTTTTGGATCCTGCGAGAAGGCACGTATGCTACTTTGCCTCCAATTTGCATAATTTGATTAAGGAAGGCACTACCTAGACTGACAGCCGTGCTAAATGAACATCCTAAATAAAATACCTTTGTTGTATAATACCACTACAAGTTATAACAACATGCTGAAAATAAACAATAATTTGATAAGGTTTAGAGCAGCCATTCTCAAAGTGTGTTCCGCGGAACCCTAGGGCTAAAATACTGCAAAAAATACCTACCAAAGGGAGATTATAAGGTTACATCTAAATATTACGTACATTGCAATATGATTATTCATAAATACATATAAATCAGTTTTCTATAATTATATTAAGACTTTTTCCTTCGCCAAAAAAGTTTGAGAACCGCTGGTTTAGAGCAAGAGACTAGCATTCATATTACAGTTACTAAATATATTAGTACTCGTTTCAATGTATAACTTTTCTTCCAATATATGTTGAACACAACTGTCAGGTTAACAAACTTAGCTTAATTTTTCTTCTATATATTTGTTATTGTTAAGTGTGGGTTTGTTAACTGTTTGTTGTGTATTCCTACTAATATTATAAATGTGAATGTGAGTTTGTTTGTTACGTTTTCACGCAACAACTACTTAACCGATCATCATGAAACGTTGTACACATATTGTTAGAGGTACTAGAAGTAACATAGGATACTTTTTATTTAAAAAAAAAACTATTTTTTACTATAGTTTCCAATTGACTATAGTTTCAGCTGTTTGGAATTTTTCTGTATCTATTTTTATTTCCGTCTATAATTTTTATATATTTTTATATTGCATTGTATGTAGGTAGTATTTTTAAAAAATTGATAATCGCAGCCAAGCAAGAAAATATAGTTATCATATTGATTCATTTCTATTGAAATAATCTCTGATAGTTATTTAATGACTTAAATGCGAGCGAAGCCGCGGGTAAAAGCTAGTTGTTAAATAAATATATAAATCGAATGGAACGGAACCGACTAAACAGAAGAGAATATAATTTTTATTTATTACAATAAATTTTATTTTAATCTCTATTTGCAGTGAAAGATAACAAGAAATCAGTACGACTTTCTGCAACTTTAACAAGCTAGCTAAACTATTTCTACCATAATTAATTACACTACTTTACAAATTAAAATAAAAGTCATGTCCTTTCAATGTATTCCATATCGTTGTATTTAGTAGTAATAACTAAACGCAAACATATATTTATTTTATTTCTATCACGTCTATAAATCAAGTTCTTATTACATCTTATTTTCAAACTACCCATAAGTTGGTTTCAATTTTATTTTGAAATTTTGATGCTGTGTAGTGTATAGAACTTTTTTTTAGAACTTGTATGTTGTGTAAACAAACCTTTGTGGACAAAAAACAGGCATTATAACGAACACTTTAAAAAATCTAATAAACTAAGACAATATTTCAAAGTTTTTTCTTTCGATATTCTATAAATATTACAAATAAAACGATATAATTCACTATAAATAATTAACTACAAAAATAACCATCCGAAAAATTGCAAATCTGTCAAACTTTTTTTTTCTCTAACTGGGTTAGTCTATGGAAACAATAGTGATGTGTACTAATATAGAATAATGAATGATCGCGGCAAATATTAGAAATTGTTACAATGATAAGAAATAGTTTAAATGTAAATTATAATTATTTTTGTGTTATTACCAGTGCATTTTTTTAAACATTTAATAAAAGAAATCACAAAAATCGTAAATAGGGACCTGACAAAAAGGCATAATAGACAACACTGACCATCGCAACCACGCAAATCTCACTCGTTCATTGTCTTTCATGGCGTGTGCGCGTACTTTCTTCATCTTTGTTCTGTTTATTGGTGACTATTTTACGACGACTTATTGCTACACATTACGGATTTTGATACTGCTTGTGATTTGGATACTGTTTTACCTCGGAATTGGATGGTCTTATTGATAACACCACAGACAGAATAACGGAACCATTTGTAATTAATGTTGATGACACTGATAGTGAATCTTACAGTTACTCTAATTCTGACGAATCGAATAAAGAGAATTAATATCAAAATACGTTTTATTTTATTTTACTTTTGATCAATTGATCAATCGGTCACCTTTATATATGCCCATC
>JAPWLS010001969.1:0-76449 GCA_028551675.1 Tineola bisselliella
ATTCAACTACATGAAACATTTCAATAGATGTTAAATTATTCACTTTACAAATAAGATTTATTTGCCCTACAATTTTAATTTGTTCGCCAGTGAACGTACTAACCTTTGTATTACACTGAGCCACTGAATTTAATGTCACTTTACATCTTTTTAAATTACTAACACTTATCACATTTGTTTGAGCACCAGTATCCAGTTGACAGATAACCTCAATGTTATTGATTAAAACAGCAGTTTGCCATAACATGCTTTGTACATTTACAGACTCTTGGTCACACTTTACACTGCCAAGAAGGAATTCAGGACTCGAACACTTCTCCGAGTTGACACTATGTACCTTCTTACTTTTTTTTGGACAACATTTAACATAATGTCCCTTCAGATGGCAATAATTACACTCCCTGTTGTATGCTGGACATTTAGATCCATGATGATCTCCACACCGATGACACATTCTTCTCTCCGGACTCCTTGTTCTGTGTGTCGAATAACTCCTATTCCTGGATGCTCTCCTGTTCTGATCTGGACAGTAGACTGGTCTACTCCTACTTTGAACGATTGCCACTGTATCACTCGAACTCATTTGAGACGTTTGTATCTTGGTTGCTATCATCGTCTTGGCTATCTCCACAGCCCGCTTCAGTGTTATTTGACCTTCTTCAATTAACCGTTCTTTGATTTGCTTGTTGCCTTCGTGCAATCCACAGGTAAACATGTCTTTTATGAGGCTTTCCCTTAACGAGCCCAACTCACACGACAAACTTAAGTTTGTTAATGACGTGACAAATTCCTCAATTGTCTCACCCTCATTTTGTCGTCTCGTTAAAAATTTGTATCTTTCAAATGATGTGTTGGTTCTGGGCGTAAAATGTGTTTCAAATTGTTTCTCTAAGTCGGCATAGGCAATAGTATCAAGACACACGTTGAATGATTGAAAAATTTTCAAACATTCCGGACCCAAATAATGCAGCAAGCGGGTATAGTTTGCTAGTTACATATTATTTTAGACTGCTGCCCCACCCTGAGCCCATGGCTGGCTACGCCCATGTGCGACATATTACTACAATTTTGATTACTGTCTAATGGTTGCCGTGTTAAAAGATTTATTATTTATTGGTAAATAATTTTTACTGCATAAACTGGAATAAAATGCATTTAAGTAACGATCTGCTGATCACAGATCAAACTACGCTCCAATATTATCTCTGAATATGAACCTTAGTCGCATATAATAGCGAGATGAATGTGTTCTGTCAATTTGTATGGAGCACATTCGTATCTTCAAGCCGGGATAGTGTATGTAAATATTTCCTTTAGAAATTTGTGATGAAGAACGAAGAGCAGCGAAAACCTTAGCAAGTGAACATGTTGCCAAAACTTACGAATGCACGGAGACGGTTCGAGCAATAATAGATAAAGTTGTCAAATACTCCAACGACATTATGTCAATTGTCAAAGCACATATGGATGATGTTGTCTTTAAAATATCCAGTGCGTTCGATTCTAATAAAGTTGTGTAAGTTTTTATTTTGTTTTGTTTTCAATTATATCAGTTTATGTATGTATCTTCAAATGGATACAGATTGGACTTTGGACTGTAAGTAACAATTTTTAGAAAGAGATAACTATATGTGTGAAAGGGATGTAGATATCGTCCTTTGCCGTTCACGAGTACGACATTGTGATCGTTTCTCTTTCTGTGTTTTAGATACCTACAAAAACTGTATCCATTTGAAAATCTTCGTATGTATAATAGTAACAGATACTTGTAAAAATCAGTAATAAATTTTAAATAAAACTAACTATTAATTATTGTACATTTATTAAATTTTTGTATAATAGTTTTGTTGTGTTTAGTTTACCTGTGTGTGTTCGTTAAAACTTGTGTCCAGTCTATATCGCTGGCTCCTATTAACATGTAAGCATCTACAAAATAGCAATTAAACAGGAGAGCGATTTAAAGTTGTTTTTGAATAACGTTTGCTTGTGTAGATTATATTGAGTATTATAGAAACCAATAAGAAAAATTGTGTTGTTCTATAAGCAGCACCTATATATTTTCAGCAATGTAACTGCTTATATAAAGGAGCTGTCAAACGCGGCTGTTCGCTTTGGCTACGAGCTGGACTTGTGTTTGACCAATGCACGCAGACAGAGCGACGGTGCAGCGGACAAACTCTCTAATTGTAAAGCAAGTGTGAAACGCTACACGGAAGAAATGACCAATAACGCACGTAATGAGTTGTATCAGTGCGTTTATGCATAGATGGAAATAAATTTATAATGGTAAAATAAATTTGTATTGAGCTACAACTTTTTTTAATTCTCAATGTGATAAAATGTCGCATATATAAAGGGGTAGCATTTATAAAGTGGTCTGGAGATAGCACATTTCTATTGTTTCTATCATGGTATGTCGAACAATTGTCAATTGGCTTTTCAATCAACCCACTTTCAATGGGTGTCAATCAAAGATATCATCTATTTGGTACATTAGGTAGTAGCGATTAATTTAAATTTAAATTAGTACACGATCAATTGCAATTGTCAATCACGTAATAATTGACAATTGTAATTGAACAATTACTGAAGTATAGAGTGCACATGGCGATTTATAATAGATATAGTTTTTGTAGGTAAAGGTAAAGGAGATATTTGCATCCCTTTCACACATGTCTCAACTTCAACAAATGAACGCAGGCGATAAGAATATAGTTATCCCTTTCTAATGATTATTTCTTCCAGTCCAAAGTATCCATTTGAAGATTGCCGTTCGTATGTATGAAAAGTAGATAGATTGTGAGAAGCAATAACTTTTAATTGAAGATTTAAAAGTTATAGTACCGTAGTTATTTACTCGAGTTAGTTTACAAAAACGTTTAAATCACTTTGCTTTTTTATTTTCTATTTATTGTAGTAAACTTAGTTTATTTCAACATCTATTGAAGCGTTTTCATTACCTACTTTTAAAGTTAGTTATAGGTTTTTTTTTACCTACAATTAATAGTATCGACAAATATATTATACAAGATGCCTATGTAACATCCCTGCCTACCTTATGTTTACATTACCGTGAACATATTTTACTAAAGAGGCTATGTTTATTTTTTGTTGATATTAACAACTCCTCTCGTTACGCTAACTACCCAGTTAAATCTACCCCTAACCCAGGATACATCCGTGAATATATATATGTAAGTAAAAACGGGTATAATTAAACACAATCAAAATAAAGGGCGAACACCCTTTACCTGTTTCGTTTTAAACAAACTTCGGGAGTGATTTGAATGATAACTGAAAACTTTCGTGCTATTTGCGGTCATTTGAGCAAATAGACTCGACCTCAACCCCTTCTCAGACGTTGTCCTGAGAGTCGACACTAATTATTATAAACGCAAAGATTGTGGACTTTTTAACAGATAGTAACAACATTACACTTTCTAACAAATTCTTAGATTTTCAGGGAATAATATATTTTTAATTTAAGTTTGAAATTAACCGTGATGGTATAAATAAAAGTATTATATAGAGTAAGATTAGAGAAGATTTAACGAATTGTTCAAAATCCCCTAGAAGTGCCTGCTAATGCAAAATATTTATTTATTTATTGGTTCCACAAACAGGGCTCTACAACTAGACTTGGAATTAATATCACACTAAGAATTATAATAATCTAATTGTAGGCTCTACGCATGCGCTAACATTACAATGAGCAAGATTACATTACATTTTAAACATATTTTAAAAACTCACTAAAAATATTTACAATTAAATTAAAATATAATAAAATCATTTTTATTGTTCAATGAAGTATATGAAACTGATTTTTTCTTCTATGTATTTCTATACCTGCATTGTTATTTAGCTTATACTCATTATATCATGATTACTTTAATTTCACTAGTTTATATGCATTAAACATATACTTATATATAATATAAGAATTAATAACATAGGTTGCTATATATTGGTGAATATACATGTCTATATATAGTATATATATATATATATATATATATAAATATTTTCTGTATTTACGATAAAATATACCTAATGTACCATCTATTCTTTAAAC
The DNA here is from genome assembly GCA_028551675.1 of Tineola bisselliella. NCBI lineage: Eukaryota > Metazoa > Arthropoda > Insecta > Lepidoptera > Tineidae > Tineola > Tineola bisselliella. The sequence continues at coordinate 4,076 of JAPWLS010001969.1, forward strand.
AATGACTAGTCTTTATAACTGTCCTTTGCCCAGTTCAAAATTATACAGGCCCATTCGGGTGGAGTGAGGGGAAATCTAATTATTCAAATATTTAGACAACACCACCGAACGGGTTCGGCGTTAATGAATTTCAATTAGTTTCGTACTAAAATTAAAGAGACTACGTAGCTTGAATTCTAAACTAAAACAAACCATTTCATTATTATTTATTCAATTTAAACACAAATTTCGGCTATTTATTGGCAATTCGAAGCTTTATTATAATTGAGCATGATAATTAAGATATAATATGAATATTTTAAATTTAATTTTACCAATTGTGCTTGTATTAACAAATTAAAAACTTCTTTACTTACTAGCAGTTGCCCGCGACTACATCTGCGTAATGAAATGAAATTAAATATATTTATTTTGCATGAAACATTGGTACAGGGATGTAAATTAATAACATAATACAGTTTCACATGTCTCACCAATTACTTGGCGTGCCAAAAAAAAAAAAAAATTAATTAATAACAGAATGTCAATTTACAATTATTCTATGTCAATCTTTCTTATATTTATATAGGTTATTATATTTGTCAATTTGTATAAATACATTAAATTTGTAATTACTGACAACTCACAAAATATTAATGAAAGTACTATGAAGTTTTATGATGTTTTATATTTCAGTCAACAAAAAATGGCTTCCACACCCCTATTGCAAAATCTACAACTACCTCTCTGTCAAATTTCAAGTTTGTAGCAAAAAAATATACAAACCTGCGAGAGCCCTTACAACTTCTTAATCTGGCCCTGATGCAAAATCCGTTCTTAGCGGACGGCTACTAACTATAAACTACCTCCCGGTCAAATTTCATTTTTGTATGTCAACCGGATTTCGAGGGAACTTTCGCTTTTATATTCATTGAATTAGATATGAATTACAATGTGAACTTAAAATAAAACATAATATTTCCTAAGAAAACAATTGAAATACTGACAGCAAGTTTAACCGCCAAAATTAGGTATAGAGGCATTGTCCGAACACCAATAATAAAAATGACTGTAAGTGAAATAATTGATTCAAATCATTAAATGTAATATAATAAGTGTCGCCAGAATAAGTATACTTGTTTCTTGTTGGAAAATATGCTGAGATTCTAATAGTTCTTATTTTGATTACTAAATTTTATTCTAAGATATACTGCTTTAAAGTTGATAATTATTGTTGCACCAACCTAATATTTTGTGTGTATCGAAAAATATTAATTTTATTAGTGTAAGTATTTATTAATAACTTGAATTAGTTGTGTATCATTTTGTATTTATTTTAGTTCCCTTTACGGTAAATTATAATTCTTACGGTTAATTCTTTAAGTTCTAAAATAAACCAGACTCTTTATCCTTTCTCGGGCATTTTAAATGGGACATACTGTATATACATGTATTAGGATATATGTAAAATTTTACTGTATAATTTACTGTCTACGTACAGGTTAGTATGCAGAGGAGAAGCCAGAATAAAGCGTCAGTTATGCATTGTCTAGTTTAAAATTGCACTTTATAATTTTTTAATAATTTTGAACAGTATTTATATTTTGAATACAGTCAAACGTATTGGTTCCAGAGTCTTACTCGTAATATTTCGTATTTCGATAAGCGAGCTATTAGTTTACAATTTATTTTGCTCGTTATGCGAGCTTCCATTGTAATAATAATAATATACAAGGAGACTGAAACAGAACCAAAGGAGTTGGAGACTTACGTATAGAGCCATGCCATTATAGAATAGGATGGAGTAGTCTGAGATGTGTTGCTGGTATATACTATATGTATTGTATCTTTGAATGTGTGCGTGCGTGCGTGTGTGCGTGTGTGTGTTCATTATAGACGTGATATGTCTCTAGTAATAGATAATGTAATAGTTATTTTAAAAAGGAATAATAATTATGGTATTAAGAAGGGATTTCAGCCGAAGGGGGGGGGGGATAGTTATTATTTATAGGACTGTCTATTACATTTTGTTTATTGTTAAATGTTTTTATAGTATATATATTTAGGCGTTATTTTAAATCGGGCGTCGTATACTCTTGCGGTCGCCGCCGTTGCTTGCAGCTCGTGTCAAATGAGCCGCACTTCAGTGCACCCTTTGCACATAATAGCACCTTCACGACGGTTACCCCAAAACACGTCGGCTGTGTACGCTTTTTCAGTACTCTAAATTACTACGTCACATCTCATTAGGTTTAAAGTTTATGATTTTAATTCGAGAATAACATACGTATTTTTGATTAAACAGTACTTTATGGAAATACACATTTACTATAACTTAAATAAAAACAATGGGTTTTATTTATTTATTTATTATAAATCAATACATGAATGTGCTTTTATGACAAAACAAAATATCTCTTAATTCTATTATTATTTATTATTTTATGTAATGTATGTATTGTGTAGATTTAGTTATTATTTTCTTCACATTGCACCAAATATCACCGCTCACACCGACAAAGGTTAGCTGGTAGATAATGCCGACAGCATTAAGCTCGCCTATGTGAAAAAATATTATTTGCCACATCATGTTAAAATTAAAGAGCGATAAAGCTATAAGCTATAAAGCCGGTATAATGTATGTATGTTTTTGTCTATTAAATATAGTTTAGTATAATGTATTAAATCTTATTGGAAGTATATTAGATAGATATTTAGGTGTTGTGTAATAAAGCAACCGTTCCCATGTCCGCTGAACAGTTGCATGCATCATTTGACACCCTCTTACGAGACATCCTCTGTGCAGCATCCGAAGTGACAACTACAGAATATCTTTTGAAATAAAATATCTTGCATATGGAAAATATTCCACCTGAAATCTTATTTTGAAATTTTATGTATATATATATATCCCTACTAATATTATAAATGTGAATGTGAGTTTGTTTGTTACGTTTTCACGCAACAACTACTTAACCGATCATCATGAAACTTTGTATACATATTTTTGGAGGTAACATGGGATACTTTTTATTTACAGTTTCAGCTGTTTGGAATCTTATTGATTCATTTCTATTGAAATGATCTCTGATACTTATTTAATGACTTCTTTAAGCTAGTATCGTGTATATCAATATGATTCCAAACAGCTAAAACTATAGTAAAAAATCATTGTTTTTTATATATGTTACTTCTAGTACCTCCAAAAATATGTGTACAAAGTTTCATGATGATCGGTTAAGTAGTTGTTGCGTGAAAACGTAACAAACAAACTCACATTCACATTTATAGTATTAGTAGGGATAGTTAATAGATGTATAAAAAACGCGATAAAAGCAAAACGAACAAGATATAACAAAACCAAACGTTAGAAATCAACACGCGAACGTTATCTATAAGAGAAATATGCGAAAATCTTGCAATAAATATCACTCAGTCGACGATTTTGGCAATAAATTGTATAGTAGAAGGAACCAATTTTCTCCGAGCGCTATCACACAAATTGGTTTTTGCGTATGGAACTTTCTCGAACAACCTTCCATAGCGTTGTTTCTATTTTTAAACGCCTCGAGAAAACAACGAATATATTTGATTCGCAATTTCGATTTGCTGCTTCGACAATAATAATATTATACCAATTATTGTAACAATTTGTTATTATATTTATTTACTATCATTAATATATAAAAACCTATTCATAAAACATGCAGAATATTATGTTATTTCTTTTGTTTTTTTTTTATATAAACGTTTTGTGTGAAATCGCTTTTTATTATAATTCATTATTAGATAAAAATAATTTATATTCTAAATTCAACCAATTAGTACAGAATACGATTAGGTAGGCCAATAGGTCATTCAAATAATATATTATTTAAAAAAAAAATGAAAACCCTTCTTACTGTCTATCCTTTTAGAAAGAGAATGGAAACTGTGAGCCCTTAATTCAATCAATAAATAATATTATATAGTCCCTTATGTCGAGATGAAAATGAAAAAGGAAATGAGTGTACCTGTACGCAACAAAGTATGAGGGCAAGCAGGCGTGTTCGCGGGTACAGTCGGCGACAATATTTCATAGAGCGAGTCACCGCCCGCCCAACAGCGAGCCGCTCGGGCACACTCGATAAATCCACAGATTTCTATTACAGATAATGCCTCGATTCTTTCCGGATATTTAATTTTATGGGATACGTTCTTATTTTGAAATTTAAAGTACGTTTTCGGGACAATTGTCTGGAACTGTTGACCAATTATGTCGCGACTTTATTTGAATTTGGAATGTGTTCCCATTATCAATATATTAGGAAAAAAAAACCAAATTTTATATTTATATAAATTAAAATCCGTACAAAGCAGTGAATTATGTTGAATGTATAAACTTGACTAATTGATGTTAAATATGTATTCCCTCGACAATAATCGCAGAGTAAGTTTATGTTTATGACTGTACATTATTCTTAGATTTTAATTTATACGTATTTCGCAATCTGCTCTCCCTTCATCTGGTTGTTGTTATGTACCCTATTCTTGCTTCCTTTTTGATGAGATTACTATAACAATATATTTATATAAACTTAAATATGTCTGAAGCTGAAAGTGTAAAGGTTATTTTATATTTTATTTATATTAAAAAAGGCAACTAGACACGTCAGACAGGCTAAATACCTTTCAACGTAAACCACGAAAATGCCAAACGTGTTAAATGTCACCAAAATCAATTTGAAAAATGTGAAAAATTCCTATATCGGCGACGTAGCCGTAAGCGGTTTACTGATAGAATCCAACCAGTAATGCACTCGATATTTTGAAAAATAACCTCTTTAACTCGCTTCCGTCGAGCTGAAATCACGCTTATAGGCAAGAACATAAAGGCTGTATTACTGTTTTTGTATTAAGTAGGCTGCGGAGGTGGCCAACCTTTTAAAGGAGTCTACTGAAATCCACAAAAGTGTGGATTGATATGCTACTACTCCTGGTGTATCGAAGCTTTGGCACGGATGTGAAAGAACTATGGAATGGACATGCATACAAAGTAACAATATTATATATTATAGGAAGAAATTACTTTTAGTGATAAGATCGCCAATTGCTCTAAATCTGTTTCCCATGAGTTAATTTGTATCAGCATTACTTTTTTTTAAAGCAAATAATATGTGTTCTTTTGTACCAGCAGTTGAAGGTGTTATTAAATAAAGACAAGGTTCTTGTGTGAGGTCGTGACGTTCAATGAACTTGTTTATATTGATTTTACTTATATACTAAAATAATTACAAGGTGAACACTATTAAATTTAACTGTTATTGTCTTAGTACTATTATTTCGTTAATCATTATACTTTATTGTTATTATCGAAGGTGTTATGATGTCGGCATCCATTAACGTATGAGGTTTCAAACTAATGATCTTAAATCTAATATTACGTCTGATTTCTACGCCCATTATCGACTGATATTTCGCACTAGTAATCTTAAGACTAGTGTTTCGTCCTGTTAACATAACTATTGTTAAAATATTATTGTTATTTATTTTTCACATGGGTATTGAACCATACCTTTACCTAACATTATTAAAATGGCGGTAAATTATTCTAAGAAATCTTTTATATACCTACTAGCTTTTACCCGCGGCTTCGCTTGCATTTAAGTAAATAAGTGTCAGAGATCATTTTGGATAGACCAGATTTTCGCTTCCGAGACATTTTTAAAGAAGAGTATGAATTAAAATCAGTGACTAAGATCTAAAATAATAAAGTGGCATCTAACCACAAAAATGACACCTAACTTCAAAAATTCAAATATGGAAAAATTTCAAACAGCTGAAACTATAGTCAATTGGAAACTATAGTAAAAATATTAAAAAAAAAAAAGTATCCTATGTTACTTCTAGTACCTCCAAAAATATGTGTACAAAGTTTCATGATAATCGGTGAAATCGTTGTTACGTGAAAACGTAACAAATAAACTTACATTCACATTTATAATATTAGTAGGGATATATTATACAATCCGGTGCCGTATTATATTCCAGAACTTGATGCTCTTGTCGTTCAAGAGGAGCGATAAAAACGTACATTTGGACGGTGCTATAAATTTCGGAGATAATGCAACTTGTAAATCGAAGTTCTGACAATATTTCTATGGCTATATTATTGTATTATATTACAGTGGTACCTCGACATACGAGTTATATCGTTCCGTAACTTTGCTCGTATCTCAAAGCACCGTATGCTTAAGCGAATGTAGATCGGGACGCATGTTGGGGTCGTGAGCAGCGGTATAGTGTGCGATTCCTCGTATCTCAAAGCAAGATATTACCGGCTCGTATCTCAAAACACTCGTATATCGAGGTATCACTGTATTTTAAAGGCTTTTGATTAATGAAACATTAGGGAATAGAAAATATATGGAAATAGCTCTTACATCCTTTTCAGTTTAAATCTCCGTTAAGTTTTCCCCTTCCGTTTTCTTCGCCTATCTGTTTTTTGATGACTATAGCAATTTATCACTAAGGTCAGAGTTTATTAGGCGTTTTTTTTGGAATAGCGAAATATTTTTAAGTTAATGCAAAAACCCTTTTCGATTTATCATATTCACTGTTTATTAGCTTAATTAATATCTTTTTTGATGAAATATCTGCTAAGAAGACTAACTTTTTAAAATTAAAAATGCGGCTTAATATTGCGTTTATTTTGAGTATTATTTTCGGAAGTTCTACAGCCGTTATAAATTACCAGCAAGGAAAGTGATTTTGCTATTTTTTTTTATTTTAGTTTCAATTTGTGTTATTATTATTATTATTATTACTGATACGAGTTTTATTACTTTTATTTTTTTATTATTATTGCAATTTCTATATGGATAGCAAGTAATTAAATAAATAAAAATATAAGTTACTAAAACGAACTAAACTAAAATTAAAACTAAAAAATATATTTTAAAAAAATTCACTCTAGCTGTTTATTGCTTGAGAACAAACAAGCCAGAGCAGTTTTATAATTTTGCGAGCTCGTACAAAAGCAATCTTTCTTACTGCATACAGTGCAAGTAAATTATTGCACACTGGCTTCAGTTAATTTAAATGTAGGAACATGTCGGGGGCCCGCAAGCGACACAAAGGCCGGCGATGCACGTATACAAAAGCCTTTGAGCCCTTCCAATTTGCGCTTCAGTTGTTTTAAAATATTTTGTTTTGTTTTTTTTTTAAATATATAAATCATGTCGTTGTAGTTTTTTTTATTTTATAAAACATCAGATCATAATTCCCGCTACATTAGGTCGATGACGGAAAATAACCTCCACCAACATTCAATAACTTGTCTCGACGCATTTCGCCACTTCACGTGGCATCATCAAGATACGTGTGGTCGCTTCGGCTTCGCTTCGACGACTAATTTTATTATATTTATTATATAAGCTAAATAATTTCATTTAATATGGATTTTCGCAAAGTAACGCCTAAAACAATTAATTATATCAGTAAGTTATTACGCTCGTATATGCATATAAGTCCAGATTTCCATGCTGTGACGTATTTCTGTTTTTACATTTATTCTATTGATTGATTTTTTGTGTGAATTTTTATATGCATAAACATTTACTAAAGAATGACTAGACACAGAGATCTAGAGTTTTATTTCGATACAAAACAATTTTTTTTGAAGTATATATTAATGTTGTATTATTATATACTAGCTGTTGCCCGCGACTACGTCTGCGTAATTATGAAGATATAAACTATTATGAAGTTTAAAGATGTTTCATATTTCAGTCAACAGACAATGCCCACCACAATAATCACACCTAACCTCAAAAATTCATATAGTTTTATACTGCATATATAAAAATGACAGACGGAAATAAAAATAAATATAGAAAAAATCCAAACAGCTGAAACTATAGTCTATTGGAAACTATAGTAAAAAATAATTTTTTTTTTTAGATAAAAAGTATCCAATGTTACTTCTAGAACCTCCAAAAATATGTGTACAATGTTTCATGATGATCGGCTAAGTAGTTATTGCGTGAAAGCGTAACAAACAAACTCACTTTCACATTTATATTAGTAAGGGATGGCAGTGATTCTTAACCTATTTGTTGTTGTGACACTGTTTTTAATATATTTTCCTATGATTTAATAACCTTAACATTATTATATATCTAAAATTTGGCGGCACACTTTTAGAATTTCAGTGGTTTAGTGTTAAAAGAATTGTCTTAGTGTTATAAATTTTTGTGGTCCATGTGGTAATAGATCGGTACTATAGGGTGTCCTATTACGACTTTTTAAATACAATTAATTTTTTTTTTAATATTAATATATCGTATCTACAAAAATGATAATTTTATAGAGGAGCTATTTAAAATTATTATTGTGCATAGTTTGTTTGTGTACAATCTTCGTTGTTGTATTGAGTATCTCAGAAATTATTGAGAAAATGTTGGTTAAGCTTTAGTTGAGGACCCCAAGATTGTACGAATAACGAAAAGGTTACGTTAGGTTAGAGTTGGCTCTGTATTAAGTACGACCATTATAGCTTGTCTTTTTTACATTTAGTAATTCCTGGGGTCCTCAACTAAAGCGTTACTAAAATGTTAACTTTTCGTTTTTATGATATGGAGAATTATATATTGAAGCTAATTCACTAATAAAAACTAAAATTGTTCAAATGTTAGTTCCGCCTATGTTAGTGCGACCTGGCAATGTACACATCCCTACTAATATTATAAATGTGAATGTGAGTTTGTTTGTTACGTTTTCACGCAACAACTACTTAACCGATCATCATGAAACTTTGTACACATATTTTTGGAGGTACTAGAAGTAACATAGGATACTTTTTATTAAAAAAATATTTATTGTTTTTTACTATAGTTTCCAACTGACTATAGTAACATATTGAGTATAGTTCTATTGAAATTATTTCTGATACTTATTTAATGACTTAAATGCGAGCGAAGCCGCGGGTAAAAGCTAGTACGAATATAAAAATGCAGAAATAAAATATATGGCAGTTGTATTAGTGTAATACGTCAACAGATAAACAAGGCGATTTGTTGAGATTTATCACAGAACCCTACTCACGTCGGTTTCGCACGCGGGAAAATGTGCCGATTTCTAATTTTTAGGTGCTAAAAACATTTTTATAAAACGTATCTAACGATAAAAATGTTTATCATTTTTAAATGCTTCGATTTTTTTTTAATGAGATAGCATTTTCTATAGAATATAAATAATAGATGCATAGAATTTTTTTTTGTATCAAGGGCTAGAAAAATGAATGAATTATTTAAAAAAATTAAAAGACATCTATGAAACTAAATATTTCTCGCTTTTACTCGACTAATTAAAGATTTCATATCTTACTCTTTTTATGATAGTACGATGGTCTATTTTAAATCAGGCGGGTTATACGAAAGAAATGACACGATGCATTTCTAGTAATATATATTACAGGGTAAACTAAATTATTTAAGAAGCCATCATCCCAATATAATTTTTTATATACATAAATTTGAAATTGGAAAAACGTCACTCATATCTTAATCGAGTGAGAGGGTGTAGTGTCGTCAGAGTGGGAGAAAAATCCTTTAATTACAGGGAATATCAAAAAGTTGCTTATTTTGTCGTCTGTTTCGTAATTAAACATTTCAACCTAAATCAAAGTTTCGCAAACTTTTCGGTTTCAATCAACCCTTACGTTAAAATTTGCTTTTGGACTTTTTTAAATTGCTTTTCCGTGTATATAGGTTGGAGGTAACCCCGTGTTTTCTTTTGTATGTTTAATGTTGACCATCTGATTATTTTATTTTATATATTATATCAAAGAAACGAAGTTTACAATGAAAAACAAAAATTAGCAGTGTCAGGATATTATAATCTATTTCAAGATATATTAGCTGTTGCCCGCGACTACGTCTGCGTAATTATGAAGATATAAAATATTATGAAGTTTAAAGATGTTTCATATTTCAGTCAACAGATCATATACGATAGGTATCACACTTCTGTAATAAAGTGGCATCTAACCACAGTAATGACATTTAACCTCAAAAATTCAAATAGTTTTATATAAAAATGGCAGATGGAAATAAAAATAAATATAGAAAAATTCTAAACAGCTGAAACTATAGTCAATTGAAAACTATAGTAAAAATAATTTCTTTTTTAAAATAAAAAGTATCCTATGTTGCTTCTAGTACCTCCAAAAATATCGGTTGGTTAAGTAGTTGTTGCGTGAAAACGTAACAAACAAACTCACATTCACATTTATATTAGTAAGGGATATTTCACATAAACTCAACACTATACCTAAGTAAGCATATATATATCCGAAAAACGCTAACATCAGCTGAGTTGTAATTGGCCCAATATAAACGTAGACACGTAATACCGAATGATGAAGATGTAACAGAATCACAGAGTTTTGATTTTGAATTTCGCTTATTGTTAAATGGACAAAATATACATTCTAATTAGTTTTTCTTGTGAATTAGTGACATTTAATCGCACTCTGCCTGCGGTGGAAGCTGGAGGGGGATCCGCAGATAACATCTGAAGATCACACACTACACTTCACCACTCCGTCTGATGTTCAGTCTACAGATCAATCAAACACCTCAGCTATGAGATGAAGGTGTACAGTCGACAATCTTCAAATGGATACAGATTGGACTTTGGACTGGAAGAAACAACCATTAGAAAGGGATAGCTATATTCTTAACGTATCGAAGTTGACGCATGTGTGAAAGGGATACAGATATCCATCTATTGCTTTTATATCTACAAAAACTGTATCCATTTGAAAATCTTCTTGTGTCGGCCATCTTGTTCACTTGAAACAATATTTGTAATGATTATAAATATTTTATTTGTCGTGAAAAAGACTTTGACTTTGCTATGACATGGATTAAATTATTACTTCATAAGAAAATCTGTGCAGAAGAAAAATTAATTTCAACTCTTAAAAGTGTAGCAGTAAAATAAATTACATTTCTCACAAGTATTATTACAGTTTCCTTTGTCACCTATTTATTCATACGTTACACAGACAATTTAATTATGTATGTTTTCTATATAAAAAAACCAATTATATTTTTAAAGAATTTTTATTATAAGAATAACATATTCAAAAATCATATTACACGTTAGATGAATATCTTACTGATAAAAAAGCTTGAACATAATCTGTGTCATTTTATGTTAACCCTTGGTATACAATGGGATGACAATGCTCCTATACAGCAGCTATTCTTCTACATCATAGTAGATTTATTATATATTATTGTGACATTAGTATGTAAGTGGAAAATGCCAGTATACAGCAGCTAAATCAAATTGATAATTATTAAATTAATAAATTTATTTCATTTATATTTGTTTATGTATTGACGAGTAAAAGCGCTCTATTGGAGCCCATTTACTAAAAGTAAAGAAAAAAAGAAAAAAAAGGAATTTGTTAATGTGACGTAGCGAGGTGATGTGGAGTCCTTTTAGAATATTTTTTTTGTATATAGTCGTTTTATATACTAGAAGGTTATAAAATATCTTATTATACTTTGTTTAAATATAATAGTTTTTTTTTATTAGATCGGATGAATTTTTGGGTCGAATTGGTGTCGGTCGAGTTGAAATTCGTAGGATTTGAAGTACATTTCTATTCGGAAGGTTACATTCAAGTTAGGTGTTTCTAACATTACGTTTTATTTTATTTCTTCAAAAACATTCTGATGCGATGCTTTGGTAACTCACTTTTTTCAGTGAGTTTGATCCTAACTTAAGTAGTAGTAATGTAATAAATGGTAAATTCCCTTTTATTTGCAGACACAGAAAAAACTGATTTTACTGTATGTATCACGTGCTTTTTAGTTGAGTAAATTAATTTTAAAAAAATGGCTATACAAATGTATCATTGTATTTAAAAAAAACTCACTTAAATCTCGATAATAACAGTTCGAGTTTAACAAGCATCATCAGAGGTCTTTTATTTCATTTTCCAAACACAGAGGGGGTAATAAAAGCGAGAGTGCGAAAATTACCACTTAGCCGAGAGGTAAAAACGTAACAAAAACACCCTCTATATACTTGGAGGTATTAGAAACATTTGTTTAAAGTTACCCTCTTGATGTTTTATATTATGTTTGATCTAATTTATTTATGACCTAACAAAATTGTATAACACTGAAAATAAAAATAGATTGGATTTAATAAGAATTAGTTAGAACAATCTATAATTAGTTGTTTCAGGCGTTACTTTGCGGAAATCCATATTAAAGGAAATTATTTAAAATTATTTTGCTTATAATTCCCGCTACAACATTCAGTAATTTGTCTCGACGCGTTTCGCCACTTCACGTTGCATCATCAGGATACGTCGTTGAAGCGAAGCCGAAGCGACCGCACGTATCCCGATGATGCAACGTGAAGTGGCGAAACGCGTCGAGACAAATTACTGAATGTTGTAGCGGGAATTATAAGCAAAATAATTTAAAATAATTTGCTTTAAGAACAATCTATATCTTTACAAATCTGTAAAATTTATGGATCGTGATATTATAACATGTAACCAGGCAAATAAATATACCTATATTACATCTAACCTTCGCAATGCTCCTTCTCTTCCCAACTTTAAGGAATCTTTAAAAGAATATTATCTCTCTTCCTAGTATTTATGTATTACAGTATTATTATTGTAATTATTATCTTATGTATATATCTATTGGTATGTATTATTGTATGTAGTTCATCTTTATCTATATTTGTATCTATTTATAACTCCCGCTATTTGTCTTCTGCATTTCTCTACATTTTCAAAGTTGGTTGCCTGGAAGAGATCGCTTCTTAGCGATAATGCCGCCATCTCCTTACTCACTTACTCTTATCTTTCTCTATTATTAATAAATAAATAAATATATATTTATATCAAATTTTTCACACAAAGCAATATGATGTAATTATTGTTTTTCTTTAAGAAGACTACATATATATATATAAGTATATATTGTATTGTTAGTTATTGTAACATCTAATACGTAGTCGCGTTTCGGGATCAGTCTGGAAGTAAACCACTATGCTTTATCAATTGAGACGATGCATCTCTACTCCTGTTTCCTACTGCAACCGGCTTATCTCCACCTACGTGATTATTATAAGCACCTTCCTGAAGCATTGCTAGGGGGTTTGCTATGTGGAGGTATCAACTTGATTCCCGGTTAAACTGAATGTTTTTAAACTCAATTCATCGGCACTAACATTTTAGTAATTTTCATTTGTTAGTTGAATTAACTTCAAAATATAATTCATTGAAATGAAATGAAAAGCGTGCACTTGCTCATCGTTAGGCTTAACCAAAGGCGTATAACGAAAAGACCACAAGGAATTTCTTAATTATATTCAACATTTTTTCAATAGTTTCTGATATATTCAATGCAATATTGGAGAATCTACACAAACAAACTAAGCACACACAACTTTAAATCGCTCTCTTGTAAAATTGCGATCTCGTAGATCGTACTATGTTTATAGGACCCGATAATAAGTTTTATATCTGTAGTATAGTGCAGGGTATTTAATTTGGGGCCAGGGCTATGTATGTATATGTATATAAATATAATATTATTTGCATATTATGAAATTTTGTATGTTTGCGCACACGCGTCCGTTAATTCGCTTTAAACGATTGTAAATCTGCCCGAATTGGTTATTTATTAATAGTGCAAATTTTGGTGAATAAACTGGCCATGTTTCATTATTATGAGCTTGTGTTTGCATAATTTTCATACGAGTAACGTGTAATAAAAATATGCAACGTCGCGGGTGTCACATCGCTTTTTATGATTATTATTTTTTACAATAATATTTACTTTTGTATTTATTTGACTGTGTAACTGAGATGATTGTGTTTATGTTGGTGTGCTTATATACTTAGGTATCTAGTAGATACTAACTTTATTTACATTAATTTTATTGATTTTAGATGCTAAATTTAAAGCTAACCAAGAATGTATCTACTAATATTATACTGTATACGCTATGATTGCCGAGTTTCTTGTGATTTCTGCTCGTTATATGCCTTCACGAAATCTCATAGATTCAGACTATGCCCAAGAGCCTAAAGGACCTATGCGAAATAAATATTTTTGATTTTGTTTTATTTGTTTATGATATGCAAAATAGATCACATTTGAAATTAAAAGAAATATGTAGACCACATTTAGTGGAACCAAACTGCGATCTAAATCTATGCATGCTTCGTTACTTTACATGAAAAAAAGTCAATTTTTAACACTAGATTTACCAGACCAGTCAAAATGTCTGGTCTTGCAAGATCAAATTAAAATTCCTACTGCATCTAACATTTTCTTTAATTCTTCTGATCTTCTTTAATTTATAACAGAAGAATTAGTTTTATGAATTTTATATTATTTTATATATATTTGTAACAAATATATACTTTTTTGGTTTTGGTAGAATCTCATAACCACAGCTAATATTTTGTTTTTCAGGCACCCTGTATAAAATAAACACAAATGTCTAATTTCCATCAAGTTATAATTTCACCGTTACATACCCGATTATCAATTCTGTTTACCCTCTAAATACTGCGTATACATGCAAAATAGGGAGTAGGCGGTAATTGCCCAAAGGAACTGTTTAAGACAGACGCCTATTCCTCCCCACTCTCCCCCCTTCCCGTTATTAATGGCCCAGGGCCGGATCCCGTAGCCGACCTATTTACAACTCATTAACTCACTACAACGTTGTTTTGTTTACTAATATTAACATAAGTATGAATTTGTTTTATCATCTTCAATTACTACACTGTATACAACATTTTAGAGCAGCGGGTCTCAAACTTTTTTAGCGAAGGAAAAAGCCTTAATATAATTATAAAAAACTGATTTATATGTATTTATGAATAATCATATTGCAATGTAATATTACGTAATATTTAGTTGGAATATTTAGATGTAACCTTATAATCTCCCTTTGGTAGGTATTTTTTGCAGTATTTTAGCCCTAGGGTACCGCGGAACACCACTTTGAGAATGGCTGTTTTAGAGCATGCCTCAGACGATGTAGCGAGTTCGCGTAGTGCTACGAGCTACGCGTAATTGCTACAACGATGCTTTGAAATTTGCTACGAATTTTATTATCTAAGTTACAAAACATGTAAAAGAAGTCTATATCTATCTCAGAAATGTACTACAGTAATGCCCCGCTTTACGCGAGGGATACGTTCCGGAAAAGACTGAAATTCCCACGACCATAGAGAAGTTGATGACTACATTATGTTTAATACGCACTCTTTCGCGTAATGCGGGGCAAATAAAGCGAAATTTGAAATTCGCGTTATAGTGAAACCGCGCATAACGGGGTCGCGTAAAGCGGGGATTTACTGTACTATTATTGATAATATTTAAGGATTTTTTTATTATAATAGAAGGGTCGGGCTGCATACTATACCTTTAAAGACCGCAGCCGCCAATTTGACGGTACTAGAGATTTAATCAGAATATTCATAAAATTATTGCGTATTTCGTTTTAAAATGAATAAAAAATAATATCACTTTATTTTTTAATAATAATTAACCATTCTAGCATTTAAATTGAGTAGCATTTGTAACAAAAATAGTTTTTTTTAAATATTTTATACATTTTCCACAAACAGTTTTTTTTACAGATTGTGCAGTTTTTATCCGTTTTACAATTACGATTGACCTGATATTGCCACCTCTTATTGTTTGTAGTACATTGTTCATTTGTTTCAGAATTACTTTCTTGTCTTTGAGTCATAGCTGAAGTAGTTCTTTTTTCAAACAGGTCGTTCGTAGTTGAAGGATAAAATCATGCCAAGAAATATTTATTCCTGTGACTTTTCGGTACAGAATCCATGAGTTTATAGCTGCTAAATCAAGGATATTGTAAAAAACATGAACAGGCCATCTCCGACTTCCAGTTCCTACGATGTACGTTCGTGCCAATTGATCTATGATGTCCACACCAAAATTTCGTTTCATTATAAAATGTATCTGTTTCGGGCAGTTTTTTTGATCAATACCTATGTTAACGTTTGGGTGCAAAGTACTCAAAATAATAACATTTTTTCCTGGTTTTCATTGATAGACAGTAAGGGATGTATTGGTCTCTGGAACATCCACCGCGTCCTGTTCGCCCGCCGCTAATTGATCTACGAGATACCACGCGTCCTCTGCACGAATTTACAATAATACTGTTATCTGAGCAGAGGAATCTGCTTCGTAGTCTTCAGATGAAGTGACCTGCTCCGGCTGAAATTCTTCATAACAATTTTCACAAAGATTGTCTGATAGATCGTCACCACTTTCATCACCTGACACATCTTGTTGTATGTCACGATATAGCGACAGTTCTTGTTCTATTTGGGAACTATTGAGACTGCGACACATTTTTATATTATAAAAAAAAACAAATCCCGACTGCCCACTAAACGAAACCAACGTCTACTAAGTGTAATGTAAACAAGCCAAACAATAACAACTCAAAATTCAAATAAATAAAACAAAAGTCCCTTTGTTTACTACAAGAATATCGCTGCCGTCACATTGACGGCGTGCGGTCTTAATAGGTATTTGTAAAGAAATCTCATATACCACAAATATAATAATAGTTTTTTATATGGATTTAAGCTGACAATAACAAATTAGAAAAGAAAAGTAGTAAAATACGAAAAGAAACAAAAACATAGTTTGTAAAATATTTAAGAATGAAATCGCCGTGCCGTCAAATTGACGGCGTTGGCGCGTTTCGCCACTTCACGTGGCATCATCAGGATACGTGTGGTCGCTTCGACGAACGTCTAAAAATAATTTTAAATAATTTCCTTTAATATGGTATCTTTACTTAAATTATTTCAGATGCGATGGGTATAGCCGTATATGTTTATGCTGATGGGATTGTCTGCCGAAAGAAAAGGAGAACATTCAAGAAAGGAATAACGTTGCAGTAAAATATAATGTATATTTTCGTCCAAAAGGATGTCATTTTCAGAACAACATGCATAGCACAGAAATTAAATTTTAAATTAAGAACTCTTCCTAATTTAAACGTGCAGTAGCCGGCATAGGACGCCACCTCACTACCCATGCCCCGTCTAGTGTTGCCAGATGACAATATCATTAAGTATTTCACCTATACATTTTAATTCGAAATGTTTTTAGGTAATATATAGGCATATTATTAAAAATATATATATATTTAAAATATAATATTTATATATTTTATTATTAAATAAAAAATAATTATTTCAGCTATTTACAGTAAATATATATTTCGATTCAAAGTAAACGGTTGATACTTGTAGCTTAAAAGAAAACAGCGGTCTGGTAGCACTACCATGGACTTAATTAAACAAAAATATGTATGCACTAATTCTCCATGAAAAGTGGGGAATTTTCCTCGACTTAGACTTCGTTTTAATGTGCATTTTACTGCGCCTTTAATGAGAAAATGTTTTAAAATGTTTCGCGGTTCGCGGCTCTTTTTCTCATACATTTAAGAAGTGCTCACAATCTCCTTAATATTTTATATGTTTATAGTGAATGGAGATAATTCATCACATCACATTCTTAATTTCCGTCTTCGTAAAACGAGTCGTTGTTTCATCGGGGTTGGCATAAAGTCATATAATATACTGCCCGATGATATTAGTAGCCTCCCTCTTTATCAGTTCAACAAAATAAACCCAATCTTCATTGTCAAATATAAATGCAATTTTAACATGAAAAGCTGTTTATTTTCAACCACAATGACATAAGTGACAATTGTATTTTAATTATGTAACAATTTTTATTCTCTTTGACGTTTTATGTCACGTCAAAATGGGAACGCAGTCGAACGGGATAAAAAGTATCCTGTCTGTCTCCTGGTTCTAAGCTACCTCCTCACCAATTTTCAGCCAAATCGGTTCAGCCGTTCTTGAGTTATAAATAGTGCCGCTAACACGATTTTCCTTTATATCCAACGGGATAAAAAGTATCCTAAGTCCTTCCATCGGTCCTAAGCTACCTCCCCACCAATTTTCAGCCAAATCGGTTCGGCCGTTCTTGAGTTATAAATAGTCTAACTAACACAACTTTCTTTTTTAAATATTGATAAGAGTTTTCGTATAGTAATTATACCATAACAAAATAAAAAACAAATGACATCTAGTAGTTAATATTATTATATCTATTGTCGAATTGAACAAGGCGCTATTACAGTTGCTGCATATTATTCAGTATTTTGACAAGTCCAAGTATTCCAATTGGAATCTACGGATGATGTAACAGGATAAAGAATTGTATAAGTTGTATACTCAAAACGGTATCATATTTTGAAAATAAAATTTACCAATAAAAATAAGACAATCCAATTACGTTATCATAAACAGTGACGTTTGAATCTAAAAAGGAAATAATACTGTCTTTTTTTATCATTACGTCATTCTAACTGAATTGGGAAAAATTTACTCGCGTCCCAAAAAAAAAGTACGATTGTCTAATTTGTGAGCGAAAATATGCTTTGTATATGATAAAATTTCCAATGGAATTGTCAAAGTTATGTTAAAAAAAACCGCTTAATTTTATTTTTATAACAAGGCATTTATTGCGGGTGGATTTGGTTTCCTGTCCTGTCTGCTAAACTGTAAGGGGAAGTTTCGTTGTAGTTGTCAATTGATTCGAATGTTTTTAATAAAATGAGTATATATTGACGGCTAAAATACATTTCCATTTACAGGAGCATGTAAGAAATTATCTATACTAATATACAAAGAGAAAACATTTGATTGTTTGTTTGTATGTATTGAATAGGCTCCGAAACTACTGGGCCGATTTGAAAAATTCTTTTACCATTAGAATCCTACATTATCCCTGATAAACATAGGCTATAGAATATTTTCAAAAACCCGGATGAAAATTTCAATAATGTAACTCAAAATGTGAAAAAAATACAAAAAAATCATTATATTGCGTACGCTGCGGAAATTATTGATAATAGAGCAAAGTAATGTACAACAGTTTTATAGAGGACATCAATATCTACAAAAAAGTGTGCGATACTATATGTCTAACTATTACAGTTATGTCACAATAACTGCTTTTTCATGTTAAAATTTAAACTTCATAGTACTTTATATCTTCATTACTACGCGAACGAAGACGCTGGCAACAGCTAGTTTATTATAAAGGCGATAAAAATTACAAAAAAAAAACCAACTAATATATGTAAAAATACATATATTTTCTACTGAAATACTTATACATAGGTACCTATATCAATAAGGCACGCGTCAAATAACAGAAAAAACAAAAGAAAGAATAGATATTACAAAAATATCAAGATCGCAATTCGGGGAACGGTCCGCGGGTACAGTCGAGCGCATTATTTTCTCGTGACAAATTGTACAGGGAGGACGGGTGCCTCGGGTTGTTCGCAGTCACGTGTGGGTAGGGTCATACGCGTGACCCGAATACAATGCTCTTTTTGACAACTCGCTAAACGTAATTTTATGGGTTTTGAAAAGGAAATTTTAGCGTTGTTTGGATATTATTGTCGTTCAGTGTACTCGTGTATCGACCCTCTATGCATACAGAATTATCAATGGGTTTTCACGTTTTTTTTTGTATTGAGTACTGTTATTGTTTGTTTGACAATGACAAAGAGTGAATCTACTATTTTTCTGCTCACTTATAGGTTAACAATTTGTTAACACGTGCGCGTGAGTGGCTTACAGCTTTCACATATGCGCAGCATTACTACTAATAATATATACACACCCTATTAAAACATATTTAACTAATAGTTAGCTTATATACTTAATTATATATACAATTTCCTGTCTATTTGGCATGAATTTTCACAATCAACAAATATATATACATAAAATCTATGTATGCTATAGATATATGTATATCTCAATGCTCGTCACGCTGCTTAAACATACGTAGACAATTCCAGTGCGCGACAAACAAATCGTGTCGTTCCACAATGAGGACACATCCCGCGGGAACATCTGACAACGTACTCTGCTGGGAATATTAATGAGTAGACCATTGTAGGGAAGTTGCATCTTTGACTGATAATTTCGGCTTTATTGGTTCAAATACCAAACAGAACGTTATTCAAAAATCGAAGAGGATACTAACAAAACAACATTTATAATTTGTTATCTATACTTATCTATATCTATCTATACTAATAGAATAAAGAGGAAACATTTGATTGTTTGTTTGTATGTATTGAATAGGCTCTGAAACTACTGGACCGATTTGAAAAATTCTTTTACCATTAGAGTCGTACATTATCCCTGATGAACATAGGCTATAGAATATTTTCAAAAACCCGGATGAAAATTTCAATAATGTATTATAACTCAAAATGTGAAAAAAATACAAAAAAAATCATTATATTGCGTACGCTGCGGAAATTATTGACAATAGAACAAAGTGATGTACTACAGTTATATAGAGGACATCAATATCTACAAAAAAGTGTGCGATATCGTATGTCTAACTATTACAGTTATGTCACAATAACTGCTTTTTCATCTTAAAATTTAAACTTCATAGTACTTTATATCTTCATTATTACGCAAACGAAGTCGCTGGCAACAGCTAGTATGTTATAAGTTGTATGTTATATGTATAACCCCAAATGATCCTGGCTTACTATGAAGTCATTTCATGGGTACATTGTTACGAATTTGATACTGAGCTAATAAAAATCACTAGTTTTTAAAAATTGTAAAATTTATATTATAAACAATTTAAATACTTTCACAAACCCCACAATATTGGCAAAAAATATCGTCTGTAAATACATTATTAAGTATATTAAAAGCTGAATTCAAGTATCTACTTTATAATGTAAGCCATTTACAAAGCTTTGTGAGACGGTAATCTATCCACGTGTTCAGAGATTTACCGCGATTACTCCATCGAAAGGTACGTGTTGAGTAATCAATCATCTTGAGTATTAAATACTTGAAAATTACTTGCTCAAGTGTTCTTATACTACAATGTTTTGTAAAATCAATATTTAAATTATTTAAATTTAGTTCAGGGGGCTGCTCAGGCGCACGAACTTCGGATGTTTCCTACTCAGAAACACTTACGGACCTAATGCGGCCACTCAATGCTTATTTTACGGGATTTTTTTTGACAGGACTTCACGGGCTTATATGTCAAAATTCACGTAAGCTTCTGTAAGTGACGGCCGTATCACGAAACTTCGGATATGCCTGAATAGTCCCCCAGAAACAACAGACGCCTTCTCTATGCCGGCTTGAGGAGCTTGTGCAGACTACCTATATCTAATTTGAGGTATATGTGTTTGTAAAACAATTATTTTTTTGTGAGAACATGTCAAAGAGAAAGACGTTAAGAAAATAAAAATGTGAAATTAAAAACAATAAATGGGTATACGCAACGTTTAATTTGTGTAGCGCCATGAATTATACAACAGAAGCCGTAACCGAAAAATGAATATCTTCAAGACTTCCATCGTCCACAGATTTATGAATTTTAATTTTGTTTCATCTCGCCAGAAAGTATTATGTTCAACAACGCACGTTATTGCCTAACCTTTGTTCAAAGACACGTTTTAGACATTACACTTTTTCATTTATTTCCACTAAAATATTTATGTAATTAAATCTCTCTATGATTTAGTATAAAATTATATTAATATTTTAGAATTGTTTTTTAAATAAATTTATCTTTATCAGCGTAAAATGCAATAATAAAATAATTAAAAAAATCTGCAATTCCTAGATCAGCGGTTCTCAAACTTTTTTGGCGAATTATAAAAAACTGATTTAAATGTAATTATGAATAATCATATTGCAATGAAATATTACGTAATATTTAGTTGGAATATTTAGACGTAACCTTATAATCTCCTTTGGTAATCACTTTGAGAATGGCTGTCCTAGATAAAGTTCACTGAAATGACGTATCATACTAACAGAAATATAAACAAAAAAATTGGAATGTTATATGTACAAGTGGTATCTCTAAAACTTATTCTTGCGACCTCATACCAAAACTGTACAGGTAGCTGCTTAGGAGGAGAGGTTACCTCACCTAAGAGACGACCTCTTTTATCATCGAGCACAACAATAGGCAGTATAGAATGAAATACGGATCCCGCTAGCAGATAAGTTACGGCCCACGCCGAGGGCACTCCCGAAAAATTTCTATCCATACATATTTCCGTTGAAATATATTAAATATTTATGATTTTTTTCTTTATAAATTGCGTAGTACCTTTAAACAAATTCTTTGAGGACCGTCATACGAAGTTACTTTCGCCTGAAGCTTCGCCTACTTTCAGCTAATCAGGTGTTATACCCACATACTGGCATGTGACTGAGTGTGTTTAAACTAGATTTTAAACTTGCTACTAGAAACAAATATCTGAAGGCAACAGTCATTGCCTTCCCTTATTTTCCTTCTACCCTTTTTTATTTATTAACGTTAAATAAATTATTTGTTTTAAATATCGATCTAAACCTGTTCTCCTGAAATTCCATTTAAAAGGTTATACCTTTCTTCGTAATATTATGTTACATAACTTGATAATATAGTTAATAATCTCAAAATAAACAACTACATGTTTGTTAGTTACGAACGAAATTCACACAATTGAATTTATACACTCTTATTACAAAAGATCTAGAAGCATTTGGAGTAGTTAACGTGTATAACCTGTTTTATGTGCTACATCAACCTATGTTGATGGAAACAATTTTAATAATTCCTGCCGAATAATGATCGATCGCGATTGTCAATTGCTACGTTATTGACAATCGCAATTGATATAGCCAATTGATTGTTCAAATTAAAATTTAAAATAATTAATTATTTGTCGATACGACGCGACACCCTGTTAGGGCGCAACGAACTATTACTATATAAAATTATCGACGAAAATATTATAAACCAGCTATTGCCCGCGACTACGTCTGCGTAATTATGAAGATATAAATTATTATGAAGTTTAAAGATGTTTCATATTTGTTGACAATGTCTATCACACTTCTATAATAAAATAGCATCTAACCACAATAATGACACCTAACCTCAAAAATTCAAATAGTTTTATACTGCATATATAAAAATGACAGACAGAAATAAAAATAAATATAGAAAAAATAGTCAATTGGAAATTATAGTAAAAAATAATTATTTTTTAAAAATAAAAAATATCCTACGTTACTTCTAGTACCTCCAAAAATATGTGTACAAAGTTTCATGATGATCGGTTGAGTAGTTGTTGCGTGAAAACGTAACAGACAAATTCACATTCATATTTGTAATTAGCAAGGGATGTTATAAATTAATTACATAATTATAATACGTTATTTAATTAAAACACATACATATTATTATTTACCATTTTGAATCATTGAAATACTTATCTATGGTCTAAAAACCTTTAAAAATTAAATAGTATTTCAATTTTAAATCCTATTAGGTTCTAGCCCGAATTTATTATTCTAGGTGCAATATTATTTATTATAGATTTTTATAGACAAAGTAGATATAGGAATTTGCTATTTTTATTTACTAAAATTCTTTATTAATAAACTATTTTATTTATTTATTTTATAGGGATCGTTTAAAAGAATTTAACATTACTAGAGTGTAATAGGTAGAAAAATTAAATATAAATTAAATTAAAACTATGTTACTAAAATACCAAGTAATGTATAGACATATATTAAATTCCTTTGTAAGCGAAAACAAAATATATATTATTTTAGATAAGAATCTTAAATTTTTGTGGCAAAATAATAAAATAACGCCGTCGTTGAATAGCCATTGAGACGCAAAGAGCTTTACTTTCACGAAATATGACAAAATCTACCAAATAAATTGCTTCTTAAATTATTAATGTCTGATTGTTTGGGGGTCTCGAGGCCGGAATCCTCTTCAGACTTGTCGAAGTAATACGAAAATGAAATAAAATGATTTTGTGTTTGAATTATTTTTTGTTATTGTTAAGGTATATAAGGTATATAAGTTTAATAATAATTATTGTTGCTATTATGTCATTATAGGTGTTACAATCAGAGGCGGCTCGTCCTAAAGAGCGCTGGTGCAGTGCACTCCCACGAAAATTACAGAACTTATATTACAGCGGCGTAGATATAGGTAATATAATATACTATTGTATAGGCATAGTAGAATAGAATGAATGTAATGTAAGGATAGTATGTATTATGAAGAAATATAGATTACTTCTGTAATTTTCGTGGGAGTGCAATGCACCAGCGCTCTTTGGGACGAGCCGCCTCTGGTTACAATGGAAATGGTATCTGATACTTATTTAATGTCTTAAATGCGAGCGAAGCCGCAGGTAAAGCTAGTATACATATATAGGAGTAAAATGAAATATGTATATGGCATATATTTATTAGCTATGGAAAGAGAAGTGTTATGGTGAAAGGAGCGCAGATATATAATGAATTGCCGATTAATATAACTAATATTAAAAATATAATTAAATTTAAATATGAATTAAAAAAACATACAATGGGTTGAGTGCCTCGTGATGAAGTTGTCAATATTCTACGTACGTTATGTTTATTTATAATTATTTTTTATTTTAGTCTCAAGTAAGTGAATTTTTTATGTTATTTTTGAGAAAATAAATGTCTTAAACCTTATAGTGGTTTAATTACTTTAAACCACTATATGCGTATTATTATTTTATTGATTAATTTCTTTAATTAAATTCGATGATTCTGAAGAATAAAAGAAGTTTAATTACGATTTCGATGTCTGTAAGTAAATAAAAAAGTTGTCAATTTGCACTTGACTAGAGCAAATGCATTAGGGTAGTTGCATTCAATTTAGAAATCGGTTTGTACAAACAACAATGTCAATAGGCGTGTTTATTCTATGCGATAGGCACAATGGCAAGGGAAATTGTGGTTGGAAGTGCTGCAAATCAAATTGAAGCTTCCATTTGTTAACCTCATATCAAACCTCAGTATACTATATATGTTTATTCGTTAGTGGTTATTGTAGGTGGGGCGCGGGAACCTCCCACATTTCGAAAAGAAAATGAAATGAAAATCGTTTATTAGCATAGACACTAAAGGCGTGCACTTGCTCATCGTTAGATTCTACAATGGCTTCGGAAAGGCGTATGACGAGAAGAAGACCACAAGAAACTCGTCAAAAAGGATAAAATTTGTTAAAAAGATTATGTACATTCACATCCCTACTAATATTATAAATATGAATGTGAGTTTGTTTGTTACGTTTTCACGCAACAACTAGTTAACCGATCATCATAAAACTTTGTACACATATTTTTGGAGGTACTAGAAGTAACATAGGATACTTTTTAATAAAAAAATAAATTATTTTTTACTATAGTTTCCAATTCACTATAGTTAGTATGATATCTGATACTTATTTAATGACTTAAATGCGAGCAAAGCCGCGGGTAAAAGCTAGTTTAGTATAACAGAATCTATATATATATAAGGATCTATATAATTGTTTTTGTTATTGTTATTAAGTATTGAAATAGTATATGATAGATCCGAAATCAGGTTATTGGTCTTCGTAGACAGTATAACTTTGGACTAATATACGCACAAATAATTACACTATCAGCATTTATTTATTTTTAATGTAATTGAAATTATCATACAATCTAAATTACGTATTTATCAGTTGTAATTTGGTGGACGGTATATAATTGTTATTTTCATTAATTTTTAAAACTTAACACTGTCTTCAATTATCTTGAGCATGCTGTCCTATCCTGTAATTAAAATTAAAGTTTATATAATAGTATAGTAATAATATATAAGGTATACTTTATAAATACATAACAAAATGAAAATAAATAATGTTATTTTGATTAATACAACATTTTCATTCAAAGGGGACATCAAAGTAAGTAACTTTATGTCTACAGATTCAAGCAAAACTTTACATAAACCGACTGTTGTGACATATGAAAAGGCTAAGCCAACTTGCCCGAAAGGCATATTCTTATAGTTCAACAACAACTTTTGTGGAAACTCCTACCATGATCTTTTAAAATTTTTTTTCTTTTGTTGTAGTAATCTAGTATGCAAATTTATAATAAAACAATTCTATATAAATTTTGAGTGTGTATTTCCATACGAAGTGTAGGTTTTTCAGGTATTTCAGTATGTACTAGCTCCTTGAGACGAATGTTCTAATACACGTTGACTTTAGCGTTTCTCATATTTTCATAAGCAGTTTTGTAAATTAGTTTAATTCATAGCTGTAAATAAAATAGGTATCTGGAAATAAGAGTTGGTTCTAAAGGGATTAGCGATTGCTTAGTTTAAGATGAAACTGTAGAGCACGTGTTTCTGTATTGACACACGAAGGGAGTTTTTGATGACTCTTAAAAAGAAAAAAGGGTCGCAAAGATAGGGTTACATGTTGGTACTTATGGTTGGCTTTCGTAAACAAGGGGTAACGCAACTCAGCAAAAAAACATTTAATTCACTAAATTATATATTTTAAAATAATTATTCTTACATTTTATCACTTAGTAATCTTCTAAATATATATAACTCAAAGGTGACTGACTGACATAGTGATCTATCAACGCACAGCCCAAACCACTAGACGGATCGGGCTGAAATTTGGCATGCAGGTAGTTGTTATGACGTAGGCATCCGCTAAGAAAGGATTTTGATCAATTCTACCCCCAAGGGGATAAAATAGGGGATGAAAGTTTGTATAAATCTTATTAGATTTATTTCATTCATTATTACGCAGACGTAGTTGCGGGCAACAGCTAGTACATAATAGAACACAAACACATTATTTTTAACATTCTATGCCAACTAAGTATCATATCAAAGCTCAATGAGGGTAGAATTATTCAAATTCATTTATTTGCCATAAATATGGTTAGTAACATAGTTCTTAATGTTAGTAGTATCACATACTTTACACATTGTATATGGCATGCAAATTTTACTATGTCAACCTTAAATTCTAAATAATATCAAATTAAATTTAAACCTACAAAATGTCACCGGACTTGTTTATTAGAAATGCGTTGAGATTATAGAAAGTCGTTTACCTGTCAACGTGTAGATAAGTAGAAATTAGTTAAAATTATTTTGAATACTTGCCATTGTGAGATTTATCAAAGTGTCATAGTAAGGAGTCAACATGGAAATGTGTTTGCAATTGTGAAACGAAGAACGCTCTTAGAAATTTCTCCATAGAATAACTAATTTATATTTATGTTTGTGCTTATACATATTGTAAAAGGGGAAGTTATCTTGTTAAAGATTTGTGACTAAGTTTAAACATACTCAGATTCAGATAAATTACGAAATTTCGCGGCTCTCTATCGCGTTTATTTATTTTTGTAAGTTTAATTGTTTAATTTCTTTATTACATACTAGCTGTTGCCCGCGACTACGTCTGCGTAATTATGAAGATATAAAAGATGTTTCATATTTCAGTCAATAGACAATGCCCATCACACTTCTATAATAAAATGGCATCCATAACCACAACAATGACATTTAACCTCAAAAATTCAAATAGTTTTATACTGTATATATAAAAATGACAGACAGAAATTAAAATAAAGATAGAAAAATTCCAAACAGCTGAAACTATAGTCAATTGGAAACTATAGAAAAAAAACAATTATTTTTTTTTAATTAAAAAGTATCCTATGTTACCTCCAAAAATATGTGTACAAAGTTTCATGATGATCGGTTAAGTCGTTGTTGCGTGAAAACGTAACAAACAAACTCACATTCACATTTATAATATTAGGAGGATACTGACGTATGGACATGTTGTACCAGCACTATTGTACAATATTTCATTGTAAAAAATAGGTTACGAAGAAGTATTGTCTGCAATACAATTGTTCATAATCATTGGCAAAAAAGTCCTTTTGTAAGGAAATTCTGTCTCTCGTTCAACATGATACTGTATTTAAATGGAAAAACGGTCAAGCGTGAGTTTCAATTTTGTTAAGATGGTTCCTTATCGCATTGATTATTTGAATACGACCTATGGAACGTTTTACAGTTTTAACTTAAAATGGAAAACAAAAGATTAACAACCACTAACATGTATATATTTTTGAAAAGAGGAAAACTGGAAAAATAGCTGATCGTACAAACGAGACG
This sequence comes from Tineola bisselliella, assembly GCA_028551675.1. Classification (NCBI taxonomy): domain Eukaryota; kingdom Metazoa; phylum Arthropoda; class Insecta; order Lepidoptera; family Tineidae; genus Tineola; species Tineola bisselliella. The sequence goes on from JAPWLS010001969.1 coordinate 32,241, forward strand.
TATTACTTCTTTGTTTCAACCCATCTGCGTCGAGGAGTGTGAAAAGGCTTTTTATATAATTGCCTAGCAACAGCGAAAAGCTCTGTAATGAAAACAGCTACATTCTGAGATATATTGTCCAAAATCTTAGGATTTATTTTTATAATTTTTAGTGACAAAGTATTTCGATTAATTTTTAGTTGTTTTAATATATTCTACAAATCGATAACATTTTTAAAATTCTTTAATATTTATTGGTTAAAACCAGTGGCGTAGCTACTAAAATTTTCCCACTTTCGGAATATAAACAAACCAGATTTCAGGAACACGACTTTAATAATGGCAACTTATTAAAAAAATACAGGGGAATTCCCAACAAGTCTCGAACATCTTTGTTTGAATTTTGAAATTCTTAGTTTAGTTACTTAGTATATAGTTGGGGCCACTAGGGTATTTTTTGCCTCAGGGCCTTTGCTTACCTAGCTACGCCCTAGTTAATTCGGAACAATTTCTTTTACATTAATGACTGAGATTAGTGCATTCAGAAAGACGTGTTATTTTAATTAATATACGGACTACAATGTAAAAAAAATGTAATTTCACAAAGAGATGTTTTTATTTAAGATTTATAAACACGGTTGGGCTAACGAGTACTGTTTTTGGCGGTGCGAATATTACCGCCGGATTAACTTAAGAACGGGAATACACTGTAATGGCTTTTCGGAACGATAAACTTTAATGTACTATTTATTGTTCGACCGAAAAATTCGTCCCATTTTGCTTGTATAAGACGAATTCACTTGTTGTACAATTAAGTCCTAAATGTGATTTTGTTTATTTTATTATAAAGTTATTAGTCGCGTTCCAAGATCTGCTAAGATGTAGTGGAGTATAATGAAGATGAGATGAGATGAATTGTAAAAGCGATCTCTGTCATGGACTATGTTGGGTTCCAGCTTAACGTCAGTCGGGGTACATCATGCGTGGGAATATATCTGTAAGTATGTGCACGAGGTGTAATCTGTTCGTTTAAATATGTGCATAATCAAGCATTACAGACAAAGGACGAATTGTTAGGTCGAATTGGGACGAAACCTATTAACTTTGTTTTTATTCTTTGAAAACGAATCGTTTCAACATCTTATTTCTTCTCATAAAGATCTTTGGGGTTGCCAATTGAGATTTTATGTGTTCAGTTTACAAGTTATGAGTATTGTGGGCCGTTTTTATTGGTGAGATAGCTGCATGGATTTCCGTATTATACTGCAAAACATTTACTTATATTCTATGCTGTTCATTAGTTTAAAACGAACTGAAAGGGGACTGAAAATTCTTTCATAGTTTCACCGTTTATATTGAATAACCAATAAATGCATATTCTATTCTCTTATATCATCCGTAGATTCCAATTGGAACATTTGGACTAGTCAAAATACAATTATACCTAATAATACGCAGCAACTGTAATAGCGCCTTGTTCACTTCATCAATAGATATAATAATATTAAGTACTAGATGTCATTTGTTTTTATACATTGTCATTTGTAGTTTTATTTAGAGTGTAAAATATTTTGTTAATTAATATTTGTTTTAAACGTGCTTTAAATTCTAATATAATATCAGGTCTGACACTAGTTATCTCAGAACAGTAAACCCCTAGTGAGATGGCCAATAATCTATTATGCAGGAAATGTAATTACTAATTTAGCCTTAAGATAAGCTTGTTGTAATATGTTTTAAGTGTGATCAATAAAGTTTTATTATTTAGTACATATGCTACAGCTTTAATTTTTTATTACCATGACGACAATACTATGAGTACAACAAAACAAAAACACCAATTATTTTCTTTTGTTTTTTATCATGATTTTTAATTAGACGTTAACTTGGTCGATATACAGCTTAGCAACACACTACATGGGTTTCATAACTGTCAATGTAAATAGTTACATACGTTGCTGTTCGCGTCGAACGATCCGTTCCCGTGGATCTTTGTGCCTGCTTCGCTTACCGAAGCAGTGAGTTCATACCGAGCTGATGTATCACCTGGGCTCGAGATGACTGTGAAGTTTAACAATATCTAATAGACTTCTGAATTAGTTACGTCATCTTTGTGAATAAATTTAGAGATTATTTTTATAAAAGATATTGTAAGTTATAATATATAGGTATAATAATATACATATATATTGATGTCTAAAGAAAAATGTTTAGTAAAAGAAGTTTTCCCGAGTTTCAGCTTGTTTAACCTTATTTTTATTATAACTTTGTTTTTATAGGTAAAATTTTGTTAAGAACATTATTGTCGAGTTATTTGTATTTTTCTTCATTAAAAAGTTTTGTTTTTCTCTTCATAACATGAGCCAAGGTCTTGTTTTTCTTGTCGAAAATAATAAATCTTCTATTAGCAATTCTCCTTGACTTAAAATATAAAAACACATATCATTAATATTCTATTTTCACGTATGTATTAGAAAACAATTAACGATTAAATTCTAATAAGAATTTCATGACTACGTTATAACTAATTTAAAATACTTTTAGTGGCATTCTGTTGCGTTTTTTTTTTAGGATTTTATACAAATAAGGTCTTTTCCGTTGTATATATCCTTCATGCCGTTGACTTAAAATATATAAAAACAGATATCATTAATATTATATTTTTTTAATTGTTAATACGTATGTATTAGAAAACAATTATACGACTAAATTCTAACAAGAATTTCTTGACTGAATTATAACTAATTTAAAATACTTTTTAGTGGTGCAAAGAAGTTCTTTAGATATTTTTGCGACATGATGATGTATGGCAGCTGGTTACCTGGAGGACCTCTTTTGCTCTCACTAACCAGATTACCAGAACGATAGCCGATTAGGTTAGGTTATTTTTGTAATTTTTTTGTTCTTATTCATATAACCTGTTATTTACTATTTGTTTACATTAAGTTCGCCGTTTCAGTGCAATAAATAATTTATTATTATTATTATTGACGTCGATTGTACTTTCAAGTGAAAAGAAAATCTACCCACTCATCCTACGTAAAGAACTATTGAATACATAGTTATAGTTAAGCTATATAGGTAGGTATGTCTTGATTCTCAGAAACATATTTAGCATTAGATGGTACAGAGAAAAATGCAAACTTCAAAGCTTTTAAATTGAGCAAGCAATTTTGAACCCAAATTCAATAAATCTATTGTAAATTATAGCTATTTTCGTTTGGGCATATCTGGCGAAATGCTAACGGTACTAGAATCACGTGTACATGCTATAATTTCGAACGGAACTAGCACATTTTGGCGTATTGCCAACGAGTCCTTAAAACGAAGCGCGAGTGGCTCACACACGACCATTTATTAACAGATAAGACCTAAACGCAAATTGGGGAAAGCCTGATAGATTCACTTTACTCCTGTATGTTGAAGCTAAAATTCATTCAGGGAATAAAATTAATACATACATACTACCGTATCTTCATCCATAGGAAACGAGATATTTGCAATAAACGAACAAATTATTTATTGCAAAAAATATTTTGTTTCACATATGCTACCAGTTAAACTTTGTCGGTGTGAGCGGTGATGATATGAAAACAATACCGATGACCTTTTGTATTGAGACCATTGAGTATCGTCCTTTTTCACTTCTTAGTAAATGTTTATTACAATTAAAATTATGAAATAACAAATTTAAATAAGCTTATTTATTATTTATTTCGGCATTTGCTTCGAGCAATGTAATGTAATGTTTTAACGATCTATATGAAAATGTCACGGATCTTGATTTGTTCCATTTGAAGCCAAAGAAGCTCAGGTCTATTTTGCACTTGGCTTTCCTATAACACTCTATGTTCGAGCAGCAGACTGGCAATTTAATCATAATGTATATAGTTTTCTTCAGATGTCTAACACAACTATTAGGTTACCAAACTTAGCTTTATTTCACTAGTCTAGTGTAGTTGTTACTTTCATGTTATGGTTTGTTTGTGTATGTCTAAATAAATAAATTTATTAACTAAGGTCCGTATTCAAAAACGACGCTCGAGTTAGTGTGAACTGTAATTACTTGAGTGTAGAATTTATGCTCAAGCGCGATTCTAGAGCGCTCCACTAAAATTCTGTTTTAAGTAGAGATTATTGCTTGCATTGCAACGACATTGATAGCTAAACTGATAGGTGTCTGAACTCAGTGGCGGCCTTTGGGGGTGGCGAACGGGGCAATCGCCCAGGGCCTCGTTCTTGCAGGGGCCTCGCGCAACAACCCAAGCAAATTTAAAAAAATGTAGATATATAATATAGAATATATACTATGTGATATTGATAAACATGTAAAAACACAAATTTTATTTAATTGTATAACTTTAGCATTTCTTCTCAAATATGACAAACACCTAAACCAAACAACCAGATCTACTTTCGCACAGATAGGTACTTTGCAAGAAGGACATAGGGCCTCGCAAAGACCTGCCGCCCGGGGCCTCGTAATCGGTAAGGCCGCCAGTGACTGAACTAATCGCTCGTCCCATGCATTGAAATACTTACTATTCCATAGCTTGGAAAATAGCACACTTATTTCTATAGATGCATACATACCTTAATATGCATATGTTCATTAATTTAATCTATTGTTAATAAAGGTGTTTCGTCGTCGAAAGTCAGTCACGAGCGAACAGCTTAAGCTGTCACTCGTCGGTTAACATGAAAGTCATTTGTGCGTTGAATTTTCAGTTAAGCTGAAATGCAAATTGGTTATTTAATAATATTTGAAACATAGTTATGAACTGCTAAGAAGTAACATATTCAAATATAGTTTTTTTTTAAATATATATAATACTAGCTGTTACCCGCAACTACGTCTGCGTAATAATGAATGAAATAAATCTAATAAGATTTATACAAACTTTCATCCCCTATTTTATCCCCTTAGGGGTGGAATTGATCAAAATCCTTTCTTAGCGGATGCCTACGTCATAACATCTACCTGCATGCCAAATTTCAGCGTGATCCGTCCAGTGGTTTGGGCTGTGCGTTGATAGATCACTAAGTCAGTCAGTCAGTCACCTTTGAGTTTTATATATATAGATTAATTATTAATAACAACCGTGTATTATTTAATTGTCATTTGTTTTTTTAATTGTAATCATCACAAAATATAAATTATGTATTTAACAGTAGTATTTTGTTTTGAGTGCTATACAATTAGTATTTCCATTAATTATTTAAACGTAACACTGTCTTTAATATCTTGAGCATACTGTCCTATTTAATAATTAAAATTTCATTTGTTTTCGACAACAGAGGTCTATTCTTTAATATCTTGTATTAACGTAATTTTATTGGTAGGTTTCATAAATAAATGAATAATTACAATAAAGAGTGATAGACTAGTTATTAATCCTGAATACTATCCTGGCGTATTATATATATACTAGCTGTTGCCCGCGGCTTCGCTCCCGTTAAGAAGTATTATTAAAAAAACGTCTTCATCATAGTAGCTCCAATCTTTAATTTCAGTTCAATCAGTCGAAAATCTAATAAGATTTATACAAACTTTCATCCCCTATTTTATCCCCTTAGGGATGGAATTGATCAAAATCCTTTCTTAGCGGATGCCTACGTCATAACATCTACCTGCATGCCAAATTTCAGCGTGATCCGTCCAGTGGTTTGGGCTGTGCGTTGATAGATCACTAAGTCAGTCAGTCAGTCACCTTTGAGTTTTATATATATAGATTAATTATTAATAACAACCGTGTATTATTTAATTGTCATTTGTTTTTTTAATTGTAATCATCACAAAATATAAATTATGTATTTAACAGTAGTATTTTGTTTTGAGTGCTATACAATTAGTATTTCCATTAATTATTTAAACGTAACACTGTCTTTAATATCTTGAGCATACTGTCCTATTTAATAATTAAAATTTCATTTGTTTTCGACAACAGAGGTCTATTCTTTAATATCTTGTATTAACGTAATTTTATTGGTAGGTTTCATAAATAAATGAATAATTACAATAAAGAGTGATAGACTAGTTATTAATCCTGAATACTATCCTGGCGTATTATATATATACTAGCTGTTGCCCGCGGCTTCGCTCCCGTTAAGAAGTATTATTAAAAAAACGTCTTCATCATAGTAGCTCCAATCTTTAATTTCAGTTCAATCAGTCGAAAATCTAATAAGATTTATACAAACTTTCATCCCCTATTTTATCCCCTTAGGGATGGAATTGATCAAAATCCTTTCTTAGCGGATGCCTACGTCATAACATCTACCTGCATGCCAAATTTCAGCGTGATCCGTCCAGTGGTTTGGGCTGTGCGTTGATAGATCACTAAGTCAGTCAGTCAGTCACCTTTGAGTTTTATATATATAGATTAATTATTAATAACAACCGTGTATTATTTAATTGTCATTTGTTTTTTTAATTGTAATCATCACAAAATATAAATTATGTATTTAACAGTAGTATTTTGTTTTGAGTGCTATACAATTAGTATTTCCATTAATTATTTAAACGTAACACTGTCTTTAATATCTTGAGCATACTGTCCTATTTAATAATTAAAATTTCATTTGTTTTCGACAACAGAGGTCTATTCTTTAATATCTTGTATTAACGTAATTTTATTGGTAGGTTTCATAAATAAATGAATAATTACAATAAAGAGTGATAGACTAGTTATTAATCCTGAATACTATCCTGGCGTATTATATATATACTAGCTGTTGCCCGCGGCTTCGCTCCCGTTAAGAAGTATTATTAAAAAAACGTCTTCATCATAGTAGCTCCAATCTTTAATTTCAGTTCAATCAGTCGAAAATCTAATAAGATTTATACAAACTTTCATCCCCTATTTTATCCCCTTAGGGATGGAATTGATCAAAATCCTTTCTTAGCGGATGCCTACGTCATAACATCTACCTGCATGCCAAATTTCAGCGTGATCCGTCCAGTGGTTTGGGCTGTGCGTTGATAGATCACTAAGTCAGTCAGTCAGTCACCTTTGAGTTTTATATATATAGATTAATTATTAATAACAACTGTATTATTTAATTGTCATTTGTTTTTTTAATTGTAATCATCACAAAATATAAATTATGTATTTAACAGTAGTATTTTGTTTTGAGTGCTATACAATTAGTACATTTAAACGTAACACTGTCTTTAATATCTTGAGCATATGTCATTTGTTTTAACAGTAGTATTTTGTTTTGAGTGTTATACTTTGAGTTTTATATATATAGATTAATTATTAATAACAACCGTGTATTATTTAATTGTCATTTGTTTTTTTAATTGTAATCATCACAAAATATAAATTATGTATTTAACAGTAGTATTTTGTTTTGAGTGCTATACAATTAGTATTTCCATTAATTTTTTAAACGTAACACTGTCTTTAATATCTTGAGCATACTGTCCTATTTAATAATTAAAATTTCATTTGTTTTCGACAACAGAGGTCTATTCTTTAATATCTTGTATTAACGTAATTTTATTGGTAGGTTTCATAAATAAATGAATAATTACAATAAAGAGTGATAGACTAGTTATTAATCCTGAATACTATCCTGGCGTATTATATATATACTAGCTGTTGCCCGCGGCTTCGCTCCCGTTAAGAAGTATTATTAAAAAAACGTCTTCATCATAGTAGCTCCAATCTTTAATTTCAGTTCAATCAGTCGAAAATCTAATAAGATTTATACAAACTTTCATCCCCTATTTTATCCCCTTAGGGATGGAATTGATCAAAATCCTTTCTTAGCGGATGCCTACGTCATAACATCTACCTGCATGCCAAATTTCAGCGTGATCCGTCCAGTGGTTTGGGCTGTGCGTTGATAGATCACTAAGTCAGTCAGTCAGTCAGTCACCTTTGAGTTTTATATATATAGATTACCATCACTTTTAAGCATAACATAATAAGGTTTAAAATTGGAGTTCAGTTCTATTTGGCTACTCAAGCCGGCATAGGGGAGATGCACACATAAATTGTTCTCTTTTTAAAATATTTTTTATAGCAATAAAGAATTTATTTTATTGTCTAAAATTGTATCCACATATTTACATCTTAATTTTAGTGTGAACTTTTTTCAAGACATCCTAACTTCATAAGTTTTGGCAGGTTTATGGGAGTGCCTAGTGAAGCCAAACACTTCATTAAGCCAACTTCCCGTTTGGTAGCATGCAAGGAAACATTAATTAAGGTTGACTGCTACTGCATTCAGCCAAATCGGAGCTAACTTATACTTATGAAACTAATAACGTACATCGATCCTTCGAAATAAATAGTCACAATACCGGGTGATTCATACGAATATCTTACTGATAAAAAAGCTTGGATATAATCTATGTCATTTTATGTTTACCCTTAGATATACAATAGGATGACAATGCCTCTATACAGCAGCTATTCTTCTACATCATAGTAGATTTATTGTATATTATTATGACATTAGTATGTAAGTGGACAATGCCAGTATACAGCAGCTAAATCAAATTGATAATTATTAAATTAATAAATTTATTTCTCTTATATTTATGTTTGTATTGACGAGTGAAAGCGCTCTATTGGAACCCATTTACTAAAAGTAAATAATAAAAAAAAGAATGGGTTTGTTTGTACGTATGCCTGATATCGGCTCCTAACATTCAAGTGAATCACCCGATATAATTTGTCTTATATATTGTATACAACACTCCCTATATCACTCTCGGTGCTATCTATATGCGAACATTGTATTGTATATAATAAGAAACTATAAGTTTTATTTATGTATTTATTAGTTATCGATACTATCCCTACTCTCTACTAATATTATAAATGCGAATATGAGTTTGTTTGTTTTCGCGCAACAACTACTTAACCGATCATCATGAAACTTTGTACACATACTTTTGGTGATACTAGAAATAACATAGGATACTTTTTATTAAAAAAATAATATTTTTTACTATAGTTTCTGACTATAGTTTCAGCTATTTGTAATCATATTGATTCATTTCTATTGAATTGATTTCTGATACTTATTTAATGACTTAAATGCGAGCGAAGCCGCGGGTAAAAGCTAGTATGTAATATAAATAAAAAGTAATTCAGGATATTGGTCGGTTAGATTATTTTTCTTGCTCCAAAGACGGGCGTATACTAAATATATAAACAAGATTTAAGTTGAAGATATTTCATATAATACGGATTATGTTAGGGGATACTGCTTTTTTATTAAATTTCTTTTGAAAATATACTTCAGTACTCTTCAGGTTACATTGAACTGAGCTATTGTTGGAGTGGTAGTTACTGCATTTATTTATTGTGTGCAAAATCGATCGCAGTTGAGATGAAAATAAAAATGTGTACTACATCTATTGGAATCAAGCTATGTGATCCAAAATTATGTAGATTCTGCATCATTATACATGAAAAAAATATATAGAAAACTAGCTGTTGCCCGCAACTACGTCTGCGTAATAATGAATGAAATAAATCTAATAAGATTTATACAAACTTTCATCCCCTATTTTATCCCCTTGGGGGTGGAATTGATCAAAATCCTTTCTTAGCGGATGCCTACGTCATAACATCTACCTGCATGCCAAATTTCAGCCCGATCCGTCCAGTGGTTTGGGCTGTGCGTTGATAGATCACTAAGTCAGTCAGTCAGTCAGTCACCTTTGAGTTTTATATATTTAGAGATACAAACCGTTGAAACTCTGAAAATAAACAACGAATTTCATATATAAATACTAAATTAGAATAAATAAACGGTTATCTAAAATATTTAGTGGGTATTTGAATATTATTTAAATGAGCTACTGTTTACGACTTTGCATTAAAATTATTTGAAAGTAATATCTAGTACCTACTTGTGTGTGTCACAAAATGTTTTCAGATAGAAACAAAATTATAATAATTAACTAGGTAAAATACGTAACATTAAACTAAAGTTTGTTTCGACATTTCAAAAATTTCGTAAAATATATGTCAAAGAATGAACTGTTCGATTTGATGTACTGCACTGTATAGGAGCGCTCGCTAATGTGAACTAGAAAGAACAATCCCAATTATAGTTAATAAATAAAAAAAAGCAAGATCATAAAATACTTAAAATTCTTATCATTAACTTTTAAATTCATATTGTTGCTAATTATCTACATTAATTTTCACGTAATTTTTTTTTCAAAAACATGAATCTTTGTGTATATATTCCATATTATTACCTGTATTTTTTTATTATTTTTTCAGGTAATCTATGACAAATTTTCTAAACAATAAATCATGCATTTAAGTGTTAAAGTTGAAAAAGCAATAATTTTCTTTCAATCGAATTCAAAGTTAGCTGTTATCTCAGTTCTAAATATAGTTAAACTTGATATTATTAATAAAATTCTAACGTATAATATATAAGTTTACAAACACATTTGTTTTGCAAACCGTATAACTGAACGTAATAATATAAATTTAATTACAATTCTATCAATCTTTACCAACCTTGCCAGTGGTCGAATTCGACTTACTCACGAACCGGAACGCATTTCCTTGTGACTGATACACTGACAGAAAAAATCTAAAGTTAAGTAATTCTTGTTTCAAAAAAAAATTGGGGAGGGGCGTGACAGTCACGAGATCGAAGTTGTCACTTGACTCTTTTTAAACTGAAAATAGGTTTTTTGACGAACCGGAACGATGTAAACAGAACTTCTAGTCCGTTCCGCACCAGTTAGTAATACGTCTTCATGAAAACTAGATTTAAAATATAAAACCTATATCTTATAAAGAATGAAATATAAATACAAAGTAGAGTCTAACTTGACCCGTTTAAAATCGACTATGTTTAATTACATTAAATTGTTTCCCGGAGTTTTAAAACCGGATGCACCCGGGTAACTAGGTTAATTGCAGACACTCCGGTCATTTTTTCCAGGATTTTTTACTCGCTTTAGTTTTTATTTGATTTAGTTGCGTATACCACGTTCAACATAATCACCCGGTATGTGCATTGAAACAAAAAAATTATTGTCATATTATAATTAGCGTAATAAAGGAAGCGCATTTATTTTTTTATATCACCAAGTTTTGTTTTGTTTAAGATTAAGTTTTAATATAATTAACATTTGATTTATTTTATAAATTTATCCTTATACACATATAAAAATATATACTATATAGATTTTTGGAGAAACTGATGTAAAATAATAATGCGTTTTAAAATAGATTGAAAATTTCTAAATCACAGACATAATTGACAAGGAAGAAAAACAAAAGAATACACGACATATGAAATGTCAAAAAATTGAAATCTTCTTAATTTGTAGAGATAACCGCCACAGATTTAAGTCCAAAACTAATCCATAACTATACAAATAAAGCAATAAATATGTATTGTACGGAAATTATGAATTTTTTTTTTCATTGTGATTATCTAAATGAATATTTATTACCCTGAAAAAGTGTCTTAGCAATTTCATAATAGCCCATCGAATATAGCCAATTTAGTCTATTATTATATCCGCCCTGAAGCCATAAAAGTGTGCAATTTTCATGTAAAATAGCGCTAAATCACACTGATATCGACCTGCCCACCCTTTATAATTGGTACTTGATAGTACCTCATAAATATTAGCTCAGTAAATGTAAATTCTTGGTAAGTTACAAAAGGCAATATAGTTGGTTTATGGGATAACCCATATGGAAATATAAAATTCAATTTTATAATAAGTTTTTTTGTTTTTAGTCACTGTAACTGCGCTTAACTTCGGAAAGCAACTAAGTATAGTTCTAAACATTCAACTGAAACACTTGGCATATACTGACTTTTGCTTACACTGATTTTATTATTTGTTAAAACACTATACTTATTGTTAGGATTCACCTTTTGGTTCCCATAAATAAATATTCGTCGTTTCTTATTAGAAACTAATATGACCAGGTCATCATATGAAAGTGCTTGAAAGAATGAACTATTCCATTTGATGTACTGTACTGTATGGGAGCGCTCGCTAATGTGAACTAGAAATAGCACAGAAATAAAATTCTTTATTTGTAAAAGCTTCACAAATCGGCGAACTTAATGCCTAAAGGCATTTTCTACCGGCTAACCATTTATACCTACACAAGTTAATAAATGAAAAAAAGCAAGATCATAAAGTGGTTAAAATTCTTATCATTAACCCTAATTGTCTTAATTAAATTTCCTAGAATATACGATTTTTTTTAATTCAAAACAATAAATCATGCATTTAAGGGTTAAAGTTGAAAAAGGAATATTTTTTTCTTTAAATCAAATTCATAGTTAGCTGAAACCACAGCAGTTTCTTATTACAATCTAATATGACCAGGTCATGAAATTGAAAGTGCTGGTGTCACTATGGATCATTTGTTTAAATGTAAATATAAATAAAATAAATTATACAACTAAACGCCGTTATAAAGTTTAGAAAAATCTAAAATTACGTCAGAAGGTAATAGAGGAAATTCCCCATAGGAAGCATCGCCAGAGAAAAAGTTCCACCAACTTCGGTTCACTAGCAGGCGACTTCGTGGAATTCAATTTGTGACTTGGAATTAACTACGTCAGCTGAAAAGTTTTCTGATGTCCAAATATACTAGTGAAATCATTATTTATGTATATATTCTTATATTTAATTCACAAATATATACTTTAACTACAATTATTTCGCTTATTTTTTAGAGGCATATAATTTTACTAGAAATAGGTTAGATCGAATCCAAGTAAAATCGAAAATTTCTGTAAAGTGGTGGAAATTTTACAACATTTTTTTTTGTTTTATTTGGAGGGGTTCCTTTTAGAACGATTCATCAATACCCACACACATTCACAAACAATTATTGAATAATTATAATCTACATTAGAATTCACAAGTTTGGGAAAATTATTCAGAAGTTAATGCTAGTTAGGGCGCTATTCTGCTACTCAGGTCGCGGGCTCTATTCTTGTCGAAACTAGTATTTGTTTGGGTTCTGATTGTTATTTGCTTGTGTTGTTTCTATATTGTTGTTATCTAAGTAGAATGTATGATTTGTTTTTATTATTTAAAAAAATATAACCTCTAAATGCACGTCACAATTAAAAAAAAAAACTATTTTAATTTTATTAACATACTACGTATAATATAATAATTTTACAATATAGTAAATATCAATCCGGTTTGAAATTTTTACTATTTTTTTTAAATTCAATTGTGCTTTCACATAAGCAACTCAGAAGATTTTTTTGAAGAAGGTAACACATAATAAGACACTTTATTTTAAACAATTAACGTCTTAAAAGACAATTATTTTCTCAGAATGTTACAGCTTACACTCATGTGAATAAAGGTCAATTTTGTGCATTTTAGTTTACAGTTATTTCACTATGTTTTTTGAGCAAACACGCTAATAGTACGTCTTTGGCAGTAGTCATTTCTGTTCTTAATAATTCAGTCAGATTGTAGTGACGGGTTTTAGGCTGTTCTATACCCTTATCCTGGTATTCATAGCTTGGAGTTGGAGTATTGTTAGGTTTCTTTTTTCTTTTGGTACAATCTCGAACAATATCGTAAGAATGGAAAGCGTATGAAAAAAAAAATGTAAAGCAATATGTATTTTGGAATTGTGTAACATTCAATAACTGACAGGAAATTGTCTCCATATCTGCCGACGTAGGAAGATACCAAAGGATTGTTATTTTTATTATTACGTAGGGACTTATATTTGTATAAATAATATACATTAATTTATTATATTTTATATAAATTTCATCAATTGAGACTTATTTCTTCTATTGCGTCATCTTTAAGATGGAAGCAAGTTGTAGTGTAGTTGGTACATATTATTAATAATAATAAATTCTTTATTGCAAAAAATAATAATTTTTTCACATAGGCGAGCTTAATGCTGTCAACATTATCTACCAGCTAATCTTTACATCTACACACGTAATTTTAAAATCAATTAAAGTCCTTATCAGTTTATAAAAATTATGTAGATATGAATTTAATTCTGAAAATAAAAATAACTCTGGATAGGTTTTGTTATTTGATATTTCATATACAGGCTATGATTGATGAGTTTCTTGTGGTCTTCTCGTCATACGCCTTTCCGAAGCCATTGTTGAGTCTAACGATGAGCAAATGCACGCCTTTAGTGCCTATGCTAATAATCTATTTTCATTTCATTTAATTTCTGTTTGTTAAATCCCCACGTGTTGCTTGGATTAAGGTGTATAACTCGTATTTGCAATAAAAATAATCTCACAAAAGATTCATATAAAAAGTTCGCGCGTCGATAGAAGTATTCTTTGTAAAATAGAATGTAAACAAGTGCGTGTAGGCTTTCATCGTACAACTAGAAAGGCTCTCAAGGTGTATTAAGTGGCATTAGTATTCTGCTCTCAAACACGATTCTTTCTCCTTTATATTCGATGCGTGCTCGCTCACATTAGCCTTGATGCGTACATCGAGCAAAACAATTTGCTAACCTATTTGTGAGATAAACTGTTTGTTCCTATATCAGTGGCTATCATTACACAAATACATATTATATAGGTCCTGTATAATTTTAGTAGCGACCGCATGGTTTTACAATAGAAAAATGAGTTCTTATATGAATCTAATAAGTGATCGGAATACCGGTCGTCTAAATCTTATTCTACTGTCATTCCCACATTTGTAACCTCGTTACATTGAACTGAAATAGCGGAGGTTAAGTGCTACATAGTATCTACTATGCTGACTTGATACACTAGTTATTTTTCAGTTAAGTACGAAACGCTCAGATCACTTTGCAAGACACGAAATCTAACGTAATACTCCCGGACGTTAAAAGGGTAATAGGTCTATTTAATAATACGTTATTAGTTTCTTAATAAAAATATGTAATTTATATTTAAAATATTATTTGGGATTTGTTTTCTTAATTGTCCTGTTATTTTAATAAAGTGTGGTCTCAACATAAGGAACCAATTTCGTGGCAATAATAAACAGCATTGCGATGTCCATAATTTTTTTATTTAGAAGGACATTATTAAAATGAATTAAAAATAATTTTATACATTTTGTATACACCACAAACATACAGTTCGATGTAAAAAGTAATTAAGACCAAATTAAAAAGGCGTCTCTTTGCATAAATAAGAAATGAAAACAAAAACACCATGCACCTGAAAATCGTGGATTTTTTAATTAAAACCCGGTCTCGGAGATAATCTGTAGGGTCTGAAATTAAATATTAGGTAATTTAGAGTAAAGAATTGCCTTAATGTGACATCGCATTATCGTTATTATTATTATTTATAAATGAGGGTAGGCAGAAATATATTAATTCTAATTAATTTAAATTCAACCTGATATTATTAGGGCATGTTTCAATTCTTTTTCAGTTCAGTTTCAGGCTACTTTGGAATGCAGAATTTGGGACATTTGTGGAACAATTATGACTACGATATGGACTTATTTAAAGTTACGTGATTAAAAATAAATCATGTTTTATTTACAAAAGCTAAGATAAAATCGAACATTACGAGAAAGCCAAGTGCAAAATAGACTTGAGCTTCTTTGGCTTCAAGTGGAATAAATCAAGATCAGTGACATTTTCGTGACAATAACATTAAATAGATGAATAACTTTCAAAGCAAATGAACAACGATATATAGATAACTTATAATAAATATTTTCAAATAAAATAAATCCTTGCCAAAGACGTTGATTAAGAAAACTTTTGGGAAACTTTTAATTTTCCTGTTTCGCAACTTTCGTTTTAATTAAAAATGGAAATTATTTTATTTCTTTCACAATTACTTTTTATTTTTAATTTGAAAAATTGAAAATTTTCTGCACCGGGTGATACAAAAGTATTTTTTTTATTTAATATTCGTTATATCACATTTAAATTAACATCTAATTTAAATCATAGAAATGACAACTGGAAAATATAAATGTGGCCTAGTGGTTGAAGGTGCGGAGTCGCGGTCGAGAGACCCCGTGTTCGAATCTCTTAAAAATTAAGCCGGTATCAATGTAACTTTGTTATATTGTAATGTATTGAGGGTAGTTCTTCATTTTGCCGCCAACCATTAAAAGGTTCGGACGCATTTGGTATTTTTATTATAAATATCTACGCGCATATTTTACATATATGTAATGTACTTTGGTCGCTCAATGTCTGCAGTATAGTAAAATTTAGTCATACAAAAAATACCTTCATTTGTTTCCAGAATATTCGAGACTTAAAAATTTAACGAAACAATTTATTAGTGATAACAACGTTAAAACTAGAAATAGCACATTCCGGTCTCTTCACACTACAGGAATAATACATTTTGATGACATAATAGGATTTAAAATTGAAATACTATTTAATTTTTAAAGGTTTTTAGACCATAGACAAGTATTTCAATGATTCAAAATAGTAAATAATAATATGTATGTGTTTTAATTAAATAACGTATTATAATTATGTAATCAATTTATAACATCCCTACTAATATTATAAATGTGAATGTGAGTTTGTTTGTTATGTTTTCACGCAACAACTACTTAACCGATCATCATGAAACTTTGTACACATATTTTTGGAGGTACCTACTACAAGTAACATAGGATACTTTTTATTATATATTACTATAGTTTCCAACTGACTATAGTTTCAACTGTTTGGAATCATATTGATTTATTTCTATTGAAATGATCTCTGATACATATTTAATGACTTAAATGCGAGCGAAGCCGCGGGTAAAAGCTAGTTTTTAATATATTGTTAATAGTTTTATAAAGTGATAGTTTGCTATACCCTAAGAGATTTACGCATTGACAAATAATTAATTGTTTTGACATCGTTGTATTTATAATGTAATAAAGATTCCGAATTTGAATTTAAAATACCCTATTCCAATTATTTTAAAAATATTAAAAAAAGGAAATATTTTTAATAATTTAGAACGCACGTTACAGTTAACATATAAAATCGTTACGTACAATTTCGAGCATATAATGTGATTACAAGAAGCCTGCTTCGGTTTATAGGCCCTTTTACGACGACCCAACATTTTACCTCTCGATGTATATATACGGGGTGCGTGTTTACGAAACAGACTGTTTAAATATATATATGTTGACAATAATATAATATATAATAATAAGAATTTTATTTGAATAATTTTGTGCTTATAAAATATTTAGCTAGTAGATCCCACGCTGCGCCAGATTTGTCCTATGGGCGTACACTAAGATAGATTGTTCATTAAGGCTGGAAAGAGGCATATGTATGCCAGCCGTAGTGTGTTCCGCGAAATCCTAGGGCTAAAATACTGCAAAAAATACCTACCAAAGGGAGATTATAAGGTTACATCTAAATATTCCAACTAAATATTACATTGCAATATGATTATTCATAAATACATATAAATCAGTTTTTTATAATTATATTAAGGCTTTTTCCTTCGCCAAAAAAGTTTTGTGAACCGCTGATGTATGCTATGCCCAAGCTAGACTTATTAAAAGAAAATAAGTGACAAATAGGCTCGTTTTAATATGTTTAATAAAAAATGGAGGTTTTTTACATGGGGATTTACGTGTGTATTAAAATTTTGAAATTTCTCATTGGTCTTTTGCCCGAATACTCGACATTGGCAGATTTGTCTTCATTAGATATCTGAGGTCATGAATAAAAGATGTAAATTATAATTCTTCAATTTATTTTATTTTTAATATTCAAGATACAATTAGTATTAAAAGATATATTTAACATATTAATATACATTAGCTTAATTTTCCTTTAGACTATTCCGGCATGCTAGGTATTAAGATAGAATGCAGCCAATGGGGGAAGAATAGTGAAAATACCGGCACATACTAAAGCAAAATATCTCTTAATTCTACTATTTATTTAATTCAAGTATTTATTATTATTTATTATTTTATGTATTGTGTATACTTAGTTATTATTTTCTTCACATCGGAAAGGTTAGCTGGTAGATAATACCGACGGAATTAAGCTCGTCTATGTGAAACAAAAAACAATTTTTGTAATAACGAATTTATTATTATTATTAGTGAAACAGAAAGTGTTAAAGTGATTACCACCTTTTTAATTTCACTGTAGAGGGAGCTGTCTTCACTAAGACTTAAAGTAGGTAAGTAAATTGTTATTATGTGTAGTTTTTTTATTATGATCTAAGTTAGGTATATACCACACTTTGCGTGTTTCAGGATACTGAAATTTAAAATTTGTTTTTATTCAGAAGTAATACAAAAGATGTATACACGACAAAAGCATATATAAAATTAATTTATTATTAATTAGAATAAATTCAATTCGCGATGTGAAAACAAGACAGATGTCAAGTATCTTTTAAAAAGGGGCATACTGTATAATGGGCCCGGAATACGTAAAATAAACACCGGTCCTGTAGGCACCACGCTCCCTCCAAAAATACGTATATTTAATTTATCATTCACATCTCCAGGGATCGTCCCAGTTGCACGCGACGGCTCCGAGATGGCAGCCCTTGAATTTTTACACGTTTTTATTATATTTAGGATTTTTATTTGCGCTATATAATTTTTGTTCAGCACATCGGAAATTTAGTTTTATACGTTTTTTATTTCTATTAAAATTAATAATTTAAAAATAATAATAATTAAGAATACAGCAGTTATTGATAGTGGCAACCCAAACATGCTTAAACCCTAAATATATAGCTAGGAGTCATTAATTATAGCTGAACAAGTAAAAGAGCAAATAAAAACGTAATAGTAATAATGCGATGCCCTGATCCTAAACTAGAATTCCTGGAGTTTAAGATTTAAAAAACAATCATAGTACATTTATTTTTAAATTGGGGCTTTTATCTGTCTAGACATGTCAGCCCCATCGTGCCTTACCTAAATCTACAAAACTTAAAGGAGAGGGAGCCATCTTGTAGAAATACCAACACGCATCCGATGCCGGTTCAGCCAGAATGGTGGTTAATCATTTTAAACAAATGGTATATGAGAAATAGTGTATTTATTTTATATGTATTTAAACCTATGTATATGTATATATATTATGTATTGTATGTATTTATCATCAGAACTTCCCTTCCACCTATTATATTATAATATATTCTTATATATCCTAGTGTGAGCAATTTTTATATAGTCAATCAGATTGTTGATCGGTCCCACAGGACAGGCTTGGCCTAGTGTGGGAACGGTGAATCTTGATGTATATACGTGTAAATTGTAAATAAAGTATTATTATTATTATATTCGATATTTAAAAATAATTCAAATAAATTGACCAAAATGTTCGCACTTTTCCCCGTCGCCTGTTAACATAGGCCAACATAAAACAATTTCAACTGAAGGCAACATTTTAATTTTAATGTTCGAGTAAAAATTCGAAAGTGTGAGGAAAGAGAATTTCTAAATTCCCTTCTATGGGTATGCTTCGGATGTCAACTAAAAAGTAGGTATATTAAGATTTTGAGCTTTTTATTTGAACACGCCTAATATGAAAAAAAGACGATCAAATGTGAGTTTTTTTTGTTAATTTATCTTTTTCGATTAATTTACATTTTTTAAGACGGATGAAGGCACTAAAGGCGTGCGCTTGCTCATCGTTCGACTCTACCGTGACTTCGGAAAGGCGTATGACGAGAAGACCACAAGAAACTCAATCATAGCCTGTACATAAAATAATAATAATAAAAAAATTAATTTTAACTCAGAAAAAAAAAGTAAATAACAATTTATAAATGAGATTGCGCAGTGCTTACAATGTCAAATTAATAACATATATGTATCTATACTAATATAATAAAGAGGAAACATTTGATTGTTTGTATGTATTGAATAGGTTCCGAAACTACTGGACCGATTTGAAAAACCATTAGAATCCTACGTTATCCCTGATGAACATAGGCTATAGAATATTTTCAAAAACGTTTGCGATCCGTATGAAAACTTTAATAATGTAACCCAAAGTGTGAAAAAAAAACGTTATATTGCATACGCTGCGGAAATTATTGACAATTGAGCAAAGTGATGTACTACAGTTTTATAGAGGACATCAATATCTACAAAAAAGTGTGAGGTATCATATGTCTAACTACTACAGTTATATCACAATAACTGCGTTTTCATGTTAAAATATGCTATAGTATATTTATACTATAAAAATCTCGAAAACCGCTTGACGTACAAAGATGAAATTTGGCAGGGAGGTAGTTTTACAGTTAGTAGATAGCTAAGAACAGATTTTGCGACAGATGTGTGATAGGCATTTTCTGTTGACTGAAATATGAAACATCAATAAACTTCATAGTACTTTATATCTTCATTATTACGCAGTTTTAGTCGCGAGAAACTGCTAGTAGGTATGTATATAAAGTTGTTGTCGCTGAACTAAGAATCATACCCAAATGTAATACACGCTACCTTCATTTTTCCAGGAGGTGCAGTGCCGCAATTAGGTTTGGCTCGTTAAACAGAAGGATCAGGAGCTAATGAGCCAGTTACGGGTGAGGTACAAGGTTTTGTATCAAAAATTATCCTTTTGAGGTTGAAAGAGGAAATGTTTCATATGGAGCCTCCCGCGCTCTGCACGCTGGATGAACAATAATGGGAAGCAGTTTGTTTTAGCTTATCTACGTAAAGGCTTTTTTGTTTAATATAGATTGACTAATTGTTCTGATTTTTCATTTGATTTCTCTTTGTGTTTTTTTTTTGGTTTTTCTCAATTTAATTTTACATGTTGGGGCGGGTTAGCTTTTTATTTACAGAGTTTAGATTTTTTAAATAAAAATAAGATACGTTTTATTTGTTTTATTTTCAGATTAACGCTTGTGTTTAGGCGTAGTTATCATATATATTTAAGTATATAACTTATATAGTTGTTTTTTTTTTGTAAATCATAAAAAATATGTATAATTTAAAAACTCAATTCAATCCATCAGCCAACCTTTTTAAATCATAAAACAGCAAAACACAGTATTAATTCCTTTAAGAAAATCGTTTAAAATATCTGAAAAGAAAACTCCTGGATTACGTTGCAAAGAGATACTACTTAGGAAATAGACTGGGGGAAAAGATATTTTAGTTCTTTAGAATTGATAACGGATAAATCCCAGAAACATACATATATATATTTTATCTTTAAATCCTGTTGACCAGCTCTCGGGTTTTTAAGCATAAAAATGTGCTATCATTAAAAAAATTAGGTATTTATTTTTTGTATGCTGGTTACATACATATATATTTTCTTTTATAGTAGCTTGGTATAATACCAGACTCAGCTCGATTTTAAGCTAAAACACAGAGCCATATGTGACTAATCTTCACCACCGGCCGGCCTGAGGAGAGGAATGTGATCTGTCCAGATTAAGTCGTTATCTTTAGAAATCACAATGTTATCATATTTAGGCACTAAAGGCATGCGCTTGCTCATCGTTAGACTCCACTGTGACTTCGGAAAGACGTATAAAGAGAAGAAGACTACAAGAAACTCGTCATGTAAGTATGCATAAGTACTAGATGATATTTATTTATTAGATTTATAAAAAGGAGTCCTATTATACAAACTAAATGAAATTTTAATTATAGGATAGGACGGCGTGCTTAAGTTAATAAAGGAATAGATAACACTTCTAATAAAATTACAAAAATATATAGTTTAGATCAGGGGTCGGCAACCCACGGGGTCACCGAGTTCCGAAAATAAAGTATAAGATTTTTCATTTTCCCAAAAAATTGACGTCACAAGTTCAATATCAGGGGAGCCATTGATATCGTAGAGGAAGTTTATAAATAAAGTTTATTTAACTATGTTTGTAAGTGTTTTCTTTACTAAAATGAAGTTTTAATACGAAAATATCTCTGACCTAAACGCCTCTTTAATACTCGCATTTTGGTTAATTTTGACCCTAAAAAAACAAGAACCAAATAAATTTAAGGAGAAAAAAAAATTAGTAATGATAGTTAGAATCCAGATGTTTCTTGTATTTTAACTTGTAGGAAAAATCATCTATGTCAGTTCTTTTGAATAAGCAATTATATTGAATAACCATGCGATTCAGTGACGAATATTGATCGAGATTTCTTCTAAATGACCTACTTAAAAAGGGTGCGAATTTTAATGATAAAAAGTGTCATTTGTTTTTAAGCTTAACTTAAGCACAACTTACAAAGACATTATCAAATAGAGCTATTGTCGAGTTGTTCCGAAACGTTTTATTCTAAGTAAAATAAACTTTAGATATAATCGTTCAATCGCGTTATACAAATCAAACACCTATTCTTGCTTTAAAACGAAACGAGTTATAATCGAATTTAAATTGTTTTCTTTTAAATAATTTGTTTTGTTATACTTCATATACAATAACTAATTTAGTACCTATCTGTTGTTGATATCGGCTATTCTGTATGTTAGAGTAAAATAAAGAGAGATTAAAATAAAAAAGGTTCATTATAAGAATAAATTATTTTGGGTCATTATAAGAAATAGAAACAAACGCGATACAGTAATACACCGCTTTGCGCGACCCCGTTATGCGCGGTTTCACTATAACGCGAAATTCAAATTTATTATTAAATTACGCGAAAGAGTGCGTATAAACATAATGTAGTCATCAACTTCTCTATGGTCGCGGGAATTTCAGTTAACGCGATTTTTTTCGGCACGTATCCCTCGCGTAAAGCAAGGCATTACTGTACTCTGTTAGGACATGAATAACAATTTTATAATTTCCAGACCCAAAACAAATACATTCTAAATAACACGTGTCCTCCGTGTAACAAATCGAAGCCTGTGGTCGCCAATATATTTATAAAAGAAGTAATAATTGACGAATTTATAACTTTCAAGAATATACAAGTAGACCCAAAGCCCATTGACTTGCAAATATCTTTTGAATCGTCTAATTGCAAAGACTTCGGTTCCCAAGTTTTAATCGTCACATGAAGTTACAAAAACTCAAGTAAATCTCCATCGACGGACCGATTAGCATTTGAGATTAGAAATTCTCTCTGAAATTGTATTTGAACAAGATTTTCCAATTTTAAAAGAGTTAATTTTTGTTTCAGTGGAACTAATGAATTAAGTTTTTTTTTCTTACTGGAGTTATATTATGTCAACAGAATATAATACTAGTCTTAAAATTACTAGTGCGAAATCTCAGTCGATAATGGGCGTAGAAATCATTATACCCAAGACGATAACAGTTATATATTATAGTATTAACAATGTAAATTTATAATTGGTTGTTTCAGGCGTTACTTTGTGGAAATCCATATTATTAAAAATTATTTTGCTTATAATTCCCGCTACATTAGGTCGACGAAGGAAAATAATAACCCCCACCAACATTCAATAACTTGTCTCGACGCGTTTCGCCACTTCACGTGGCATCATCAGGATACGTGTGGTCGCTTCGGCTTCGCTTCGGCTTCGCTTCGACAACTGATAAATATATTAATACACTAATAATAAATTTAGTATAGGTATAACTTAAAATCGAAATAAATATCTCAATGAAAGTTACGACCTCTTACGAGTAACTTGTGTCTGATTTTATTTAATAAGACCTCCAACTGCCGGAATAAAGTACACACATAAATAATTCTGGGAAATTGTTTAAATTTTTCTTCAATATGCTATACTTATATACTCTCCTGATATGTCTTGTGGATTGGTTTGATCGTTCAGCTTGACAACTCATATAACTCACTAGGGTATCGAATGACTACTAGTTACAATTATATTAGTGTTAAATGATTTAGAATTTAAAACAGGTTTAAAACAAATATTATTATTTAACAAAGCATTATACACTCTGAATGAAGCCTTAAGAGTGGTCGGCAGACTGATGATGACATTAACCCAGTATGTCATCCTGGGAACGTACCACCATTTTCAAGCGGAACCCCCGTGTGGTTCGAGAGACCCCGTGTTCAAATCTCTCAAAAATTAAGACCTAGTCGCGTTTCGGGATCAGCTTGGAAGTAGCCGGGTTAACGAGAGGAGTGTGCCCTGTTAGTTTGGACAGAGCACATTCGTCTCCTCAAGCCGGTTAGTGGAGTCGACTGTTGCACGCGGACATCTGTCTGTGGTAACAGTTATCTACGCTCATGGACTGCATTCTAGCTTAACATCAGGCGCTGGGCTATCAATAAAATAAAATAAAAAATGACAAGTGAAGTGAAGTGAGAGGTGAAGTGAACAAGGCGCTATTACAGTTGCTGCGTATTAATAAGTATAGGTAATTGTATTTTGCCAATAGGAACCTACGGATGATGTAAGAGAATAGAATAGAATAGCTATACTAGAAGTGGTGATACTACCCCCCACGAGTAAATAAGTATTTCAACTACGTATAAAGTTACATTAGTACCGGCTAGAGATTTGAACGCAGGTCTGCCGATTGAAAGTCCACGTCCTTAAGTGCTTGGCTACAACTGTTTATACAATTAATAAATTATGTAATAGGTATTTACATTCTGAGGGAGTATATATGGATAGATATGGGTTAATTTGGGATATGAATTATGTATAGTGAGTCGATTACGTGTGCGTGTTGGCTTAACTTAGCGGTAAATAAAATGTTGTTATGTAGTGACGGATGTAGGAGACCACAGCGACATTTAGCGTGCTATATTGACCCTAGTATTCAATAAAGCTTAAAAGCCACGTGTTTTTGTTTGTATTTTCCTCATAAAATTTTCTTCTTTTATTAATAGCCTTAAATGTCTAATGAAGACAAATCAATTCAAAAATCATCATCAAAACATAATCATGTCTAAAAAAACATCTCTACTCTGATAACTGTCAAAATATTGTTATAATTACATATTGAGGCATTAGTACCTACAGGATGGGGCACGAAAACCTCCCACATTTAAAAAAAATCGCAGTAACGTCTGCTAATGTTGCCGATCGAAAAACAAATTTGTTTAGGGCAGCATTAAAAAAAAATCGCAGTATCGTCTGCTAATGTTGCCGATCGAAAAACAAATTTGTTTAGGGCAGCATTATCTATACCAGCGGTTCTCAAACTTTTTTGGCGAAGGAAAAAGCCTTGCATTGCAATATTATGTAATATTTAGTTGGAATATTTAGATGTAACCTTATAATCTCCCTTTGGTAGGTATTTTTTGCAGTATTTTAGGCCTAGGGTTCCGCGGAACACACTTTGAGAATGGCTGATCTATACTAAATGTTTTTTACAAGCCATTTGAAATGTGGAAAGTTCCCGTACCCCCCTATATAAACGCAAAGATAAACAACTTATACAGTATTTATTTAAAACTAATAATAGTTACGTCGTAAATTCATAGATTGTAAAATACAAGAAAGTTCAGAATATACCACTAGACTGTACCAATTGTAATTCCCAATATATTCTAATGCAGAGCAATTATTCTAGGTTTAATTACTTGAATTGTAGGCTTAATAGGCTATTTCTAGGTCATTTGTCATGTCCTAAGAGTCTTTAGGCTTCTATTGTATGGGGGTCGTTTCCATTAAATTATTCTAATTAATCTCCATATACATGTGTTATTAGAAGTAATGCAATAGAAAGTAAGAATTTCGCAATTTAAGTTTAACAAAAAATTCACAGGAATATACGTTGAGTACTTTTAAGATATAAAAACAAGGGATCCGTCTAAATAACTACTCCAAAGAGGGATAGAAGTATCAAAATAAATAGCTAAGCACAGAGTGAGGCACTCTCCGAGATTTCAGAATATAGGCACGGGAACATCACACATTTCAGAGTAGAGGCACGGGAACCTCCGAGATTTAAGAGTATAGGCACGGGAACTTCCCACATTTCAGAGTAGAGGCACGGGAATCTCCGAGATTTCTCTCACATTTCAGAGTAGAGGCACGGGAATTTCCGAGATTTAAGAGTATAGGCACGGGAACCTCCCACATTTCAGAGTAGAGGCACGGGAATCTCCGAGATTTCAGAGTATAGGCACGGGAACATCCCACATTTCAGAGTAGAGGCACATGAATCCCCTAGATTTAAGAGTATAGGCACGGGAACTCCCCACATTTCAGAGTAGAGGCACGGGAATCTCCGAGATTTCAGAGTATAGGCACGGGAACTTCCCACATTTCAGAGTAGAGGCACGGGAATCTCCGAGATTTAGGAGTATAGGCACGGGAACTTCCCACATTTCAGAGTAGAGGCACGGGAATCTCCGAGATTTCAGAGTATAGGCACGGGAACTTCCCACATTTCAGAGTAGAGGCACATGAATCCCCGAGATTTAGGAGTATAGGCACGGGAACTTCCCACATTTCAGAGTAGAGGCACGGGAACTTCCCACATTTCAGAGTAGAGGCACGGGAATCTCCGAGATTTCAGAGTATAGGCACGGGAACTTCCCACATTTCAGAGTAGAGGCACGGGAATCTCCCACATTTCAGAGTAGAGGCACGGGAATCTCCGAGATTTAAGAGTATAGGAACGGGAACTTCCCACATTTCAGAGTAGAGGCACGGGAATCTCCGAGATTTCAGAGTATAGGCACGGGAACTTCCCACATTTCAGAGTAGAGGCACGGGAACCTCCCACATTTCAGAGTAGGGGCACGGAAACCTCCCACATTTCAGAGTAGAGGCACGGGAATCTCTGAGATTTCAGAGTAGAGGCACGGGAATCTTCGAGATTTCAGAGTAGAGGTACGGGAACCTCACAGATTTCATAAATGGGGCACAGGAACCTCTCTGGGGGATTACTCTACACTTTAATATGTGGGTGGGTGTACTTTCTACCAAAAGGTTAAAGCAATCCACGTGTACTCGTATATAAAACTGTTAATATTTTATTGATTCTTAAACATCTGTCGAAATATCAAAAAAGGAAACAGTGTATTGAAGATAATATATGATGCTGAAAATGATTTAAAAGATTTTGTGCGGTTTATTTAGAATAATTTCATTCAACATTTAAAAGTCATTCCCAATGAGTATAACTTTCAGAAAAATGTCAGATTTAATTATTTAAAATAAACGCAATAGTAATTCGTATAAATTAGATAAATATATCGCCGGATCTACGACATCACAATTTAACAGGCGAGCGATTTAAAGTTGTTATTGTGCATAGTTTGTTTGTTATTGAGTATCTCAGAGACCATTGAAGAAATGTATTTTTTTTTCATGAAATGGCAAATTATATTTTGAAGCTTTTTAGTAATAAAATATATGTGAATAAGACCAAGCGATATGATTGTAATTGTATATATCTAAAATGACCCTTCATACCCTTATGCGATCATTTTATAAAGAATATTAAATGAGTAAACAAAAGTAACCAAACAAAAAAAAAACATCACGAAGAAACAATAAAATTTGAGTAATGGTGTAACTTGAACGAATTTAAGTTTTTTTTTGCCGACATCTTTTCACGCTCATATTCATGACTAAGCGTTTAAGACGCCATCAAACTTCTAAAGATGATAGGGGTATAAAACTTATTTTAACCCTACGTAGGGTATCACAAAACAACAATCTTCGCTACACATTTCAATACTACAACTATTTCTAATAATCATCTTTAACGTGTTGTAATAAAGTTGAAAGTTGTATAAAACCAACAAAATAATGTATAAATAATAGTGTTGTACTCAACACGATAAAATCACGTTTTGCATACGCGTAGAGGAAAGAAAAAGGAATTTGGGCGGTCTTTTTTCGGGTTAAAGTGGGAATGATCGCTAAAGCGCGGGAAAGGGTCTAGAGGTCGCAGTTGTTGTTATACTCGTATGCCGCTTTATATTATTAATTTTATATTTATGTACAGCGCGACTTGATTCGAGTAGACCACTTGGATTCAGCTTGGAGTAGACCAGTGGGCTTATCACGAATTTTAGTCTGGCTTTCGAACCGAGTTCGCTTCAAGGATTTGTATAGAAATTTGAGCAGCGCCACCGCGTGCGGATTTGGAACTACAATATTTTAGATACTTTTTGTTAATTTTCGAACGTCTCGATCTTTCGTTCATTTGATAGATTGGTGGTGCTCGTTAGTCGTTAGTAAAAATACATGATCCCGATTGCTAACGGATCCGTTTTATTTGTGACAGCTCGATTCGAAAGACAGACTAAATTCGTGATAAGCCCACAGTATAACGAGAAGTGTAGCAGATTAACACAAAACAAAATGCATTTATAATAAAAAAGTTAGTGACTGGCCAATGGGCCTGCTGAATAAGTAGTGGTTAGAAGCGAGGAAAGAGGAGTGATCCTGAGATCCTGAATAAATAGGAGGATGATGAATGAATTGGTTTATTATCGTCTACATAATACACTTATTTATTAGGTTAAAATACCAAAATTCTAACTGAAATTCATCTTCTTTTTCTTCTTCTTTATTAATGGCCAATATCCTACCAATATCGGGTTTGGGCAAAAACCCAATAAGACATTATAAAATTTTAATGCACACGTAAAACCTCGTGTCAAAAAAAAACGATCTTCCTGAAATTCATAATAGCTTGAAAGAGTGGTGAAGTCAAAGATTGTTGTAAAACATACTTTCTTTCATGTATGCCTACCTAGCCTTATCGACCGAATGCCCGCAATGCATTATGCAAGAAGGCAACCTTTATTCTGATTCCATCTAATGGGTTTGTTTAAGTTTGTATTGTATCATCTCGTCACAAATTGTGTCATACTAATATTACTTTATTAATGAAATAATATCAAAACAATTAATTATTTGTTTATGCGACACCTTTTTAGGACACACAAACTATTACTACTGACAAACATAATAACATTGTTATAAATTAATTACATAATTATAATACGTTTGTATTAAGCGACCATTTTTTAAAATATTTGATTCATATTAGCTTTTGATTCCAATTTGATTGCAGTTAGATTTTTTGGGCATATGACGAAATAACTTATGGCCAGTTAGAACAGTGAAATGGGAATAACCCTTATCTAATGTAGGTAATACGGAAGTGTAAGATGCGAACAAGCCGAACTTACTGGAAGGTAGCCAACCGGTTATTATAAACGATTTTAATTTTTTTGAATAAGATATCAAATAAAACAGTAATCAATTGTTCTAAGCAAATAGTTTTATTCATATATAAAAATGACAGACGGAAATAAAAATAAATATAGAAAAATTCCAAACAGTTGAAACTAACAGTTATATTAATATATAAATTTGTTTATAAAATTCACATTTATATTAAGGGATAAATAAAAAAAAACTAGTGATAAATTTGTCTATGAGTCCGCATAAAACTGCCGCGCAATTACGATCATAGATAATCACAACACTAGAACAGTTCCAAATACAAATACACAATTATTGTCGAGTTCGAAATTTAAAATTCAGATCAAATACATTACTTATTAAAAATATTTATTTACTTCATCAGTTTTTTAAGATTGTATATTTAAACACGCTAATCTCAGCTAATACCAGTTTGAGTTCAAAAGACCTTTACTAATAAAATAACATAATAAAATCAGTTACTAATAAGAATAATAGTAAAACTGACATTTAATAGGTGGACCTTTAACACTAGGACTGCCAGCCGGTCAATATGACCTATTTTAACCAACCAGTAAGGTTGACTTGTGCTTGCAAAGTATTCTATTAAATATAATTCAATTAATTTATTGTAGAATTGAAAAAATATTACAAAAAATAATGAGTAAAGTTTTAATTAAAAGTCTTGTGAAGAATTTTTGAAACCGGTCATATTGACCGGTTGGTAGTTCTGGTGTTAAATTGCTTTAAATGTATATTAGTTTTAATTAGTATTAGAAAAATAAATATAAACAAAAAACTGTATAAAAAGCGCGGATTAATTAATATTACAAGAATTTAAGTCACATTCAATTTGTAGAAATACCACTGGAATTGTACAACAAAAACACACAATTTGTAATGTATGGAAAATCCTAAAGCAAAACGACAAAATCCATCGGATTATGTAACTCCTAAGGGCTGGTATTTCAAATGACATTTAACTAATTTATTGTTTACGAGTACTCGTACAATCGGCGACTTGTGGATGCTGTCTAATTTATTAGTTAGTATATGAAAATATATTGCATGTGACTGGAGCCTGCAGACATCTTATTTGCAGGCCCTCTTCATGAGTACACTTTTCCACTGCATTTATATTCACCAGCGTAGCTTTTCATATTTTTGTGGGCTGATATCTGTGTGGTTGCACCGTGGTTATGATATATTTTTTATTCTTGTGAATTATGTGATTTTACTTTTTTTCTGAATTAAAATTCAGTTTTTTTGTTAATTATTTTATGTACAGGCTATGATTGACGAGTTTCTTGTGGTCTTCTTCTCGTCATACGCCTTTCCGAAGTCATAGTAGAGTCTGACGATTAGCAAGCGCTTTGAACGTGAAATACAGCTAAAAATGGAGGATGTTGGATCAACCCATTAAACTTTACTAGACTAATATTTAACTAATAGTTATAAAGATTGAAATAGCAGCCCAAAATCTGTAGAAGCAAACAAATTTAACTTAGCATTCATTAATCTCTGACAAGGGCTGAGCAAATCGTTTCTCAATGTCAACAGATTTGTGCTACTTTATGTCATACGTGATGTCCTCACACATCATTTGTTGAATCGCATTACAATATCAACTCTCTTCCTGTTTATAACATATGATAATTGTGTACTTTATTATAGAGAACAATTTGATACCACTTACATATGTTCAGCTTGATAAGCCGAGTGTACAAGTAGATTACAAAACGTAAATAGTCTAATGTGAATTTTAATACTGAAAAGGCTACTACAATGGTACCTCGATATACGAGTGTTTTGAGATACGAGCCGTCGAACGAGCGTCTTATTTCTTACTATTTCACTAATTTGTGTGCTCATTATGTATTTAGTTTGCTTGTACAGTGGTACCATGATATACGAGTGTTTTGAGATACGAGCGATATTTTGCTTTGAGATGCGAGCAAGATTTGAGATACACTACACCACTGCACACGATCCCAACATGCGCCCCGATCTACATTGGCAGCAGCATACGGTGCTTTGAGATACGAGCAAGGTTACTGAACGAATTAAACTCCTATGTCGAGGTACCATTATATATCGGAAATGTCTACAGTTTTTTTTATTGTGTTTTTAGTTCCACACCTCACCAATAGATTCGCATTGGTTATATAAAAATTGAAGTAATTTGTAGTGAGAAATGGAAAATGTGAATAAAAATGGAAATCATTTTTACAAGTGTAATTTTAATATAATATGATTGTTTTTGACGTTTAAATCATGAACAGCTCATAGGCTATTAGCTTCTTAACGAAATAGGGACGCTTTGTTGCTCTCAATTTTTTTATTTGCCGTCCTTTTTATCGCCTTACGAAATTAATAAGGAAAACTTGTCACGATTGTTTAAGATGTTAAGGTCTAATTTTTTATTTTATTATATTCTTTTACATCGTTCGTAGGTTCTTATTGGAACGCTTGGACTTTTCAAATATAATTGCACTTAACAATACAATATACAGCAACTGTAATGGCGTTTTGATCACTTCAACAATAAATATTATAATAATTATTAACTATTAAATATAATCGATTTTCACAGACTGGCATTTGCGGCTTTATTCAGAGTGTAAAAAGCTTTGTGAATATACTCTTAAGTTATTGATAAAATAATATTTTAAATACTAAATGAGGCCTGACATTTTATTGCACAAAATAATACATATAAGAAGAAAATAAAAAAATAAAAGACGGCCTTATCACTGAGCAGTGATCTCTACCAGGCAACCAACCTTAGGGTAGTAAATCGAGAAGTAAATTAGAGGGTGCAAAAAAACAAGATATAAATAATCCTAAATATATATTACAAAAAATATACCTTCTACTAAAAATGTTTTCATTAAGTTTACAATACTAGCAATTTAGCAGTGCCCTCTAGCGGTTGTGTTGAATACATATTTTTATTAATGATAGTTTATTCTTGTATAAAATAATGTAATGTTGGCGAGTCCTGGACCCTTGGAAGCGGTATAAATATAAGGGAGTGAAGGCATTTTTTATTTATGTTATAGTAGCAATTTTGGAGTATACAGACGTTCACGACCAAGGTCCTAATTAATAAATTTGATTTAAATAATCAGTCGTCGAAAATAGCGATAATAATAATGGTGATGCCACGTGAAGTGGCGAAACGCGTCGAGACAAGTTATTGAATGTTGTAGCGGGAATTATAAGCCAAATAATTTTAAATAATTTCCTTTAATATGGATTTCCGCAAAGTAACGCCTGAAACAACCAATTATAATAATAATAATGTATTGATATCTGATGTTATTCAGAGACATATCCCTACCCACTCTTCCAGTCTTTACGCAGATTCCTTTACTGTGGCAGCTGCTCGCCAGTGGAACAGGCTGCCTCTTGTGATCAGACAGGCCTCCACTATGAACAGTTTTAAAAATATTCCTACATAAACATAATAACAAGATCTTCTGACATAATTATTTAGTATATTTATATTATCATATTATATTTATTAATAGTCCAAATTATTTTTGTATTTATTTTATTTTTCTGTACTATTAACATCACCGCTCACATCTCCCAAGAGTTAACTGGCAGAAAATGCTTAAAGGCATTAAGTTCGCCTTTTGTGATTTTTGGTATAATAAAGAATTTATTATTATTATTAAGCCATCAAAATAATTAGAGGGCGTTTTCAAGTATGTTTTCTTAAAATTACGAAGTTGTTAAATAAAAATTACAATGTGCAGGTAAACAAGAAGTAACATGTAACACGTTTCCGTAACGATCTGGACTCTAGCCAAAGCTGTATCGTAAGATTGCTTATAACATTCGATTTTTAAACCAATTTGATGTATATATATTAGTATTCAAATAAGCATTTTAAAAAATATATTGATTCGTGTTTGGAAAGTTAACACACGGACATGTGAATAAAAAATGATACTTATGTATTCTGTTCCATATAAACCTAAGTGTCTGTGCCTAGTTTTAAGAAAAACAATAGCTGTCATTGATTTGTCAATCATGTCAAGAAATACAATATATCTGAGCAGCCTTGAATTGTTTTATTTATGTAAAATATTTTTAGACTTAAACAGGGTGATTCAGTCTTAGATAATAACATATTGGTTTTAAACGTTCAACAGAATCACTTAGTATAAAGCTACATAGATACATGGATGTAGCCAGCCATGGGCTCAGGGTGGGGCAGCAGTCTAAAATAATATGTAACTAGCAAACTATACCCCCGGTCTTACCTCTTGTTGAGTGTGATCTTTCTTACGGATATTAAGTATTGTAGTTAAGTTTTTTTAGGTTTGATTAGGTACCTTACAGGTCAGAACCAGGGTGGAGCAAGTGGTTACGTCCATGTATATGTACATTAAATGTAAATGATAAATTTATTCTTTTAATTATTGTATCGTTTGGTATAAAGAAGGTTCCAATCTCTCTTCTCTTTATAGTAAATGTATCTTATAAGAAAATTGGATCTTATACTTTTCAGGTCCAAGTAATTTCACGCAAGCACTGAGTTTTTTTTTATTACTGTATTTATTTGGACACTCGTATAATCAGTAGAGAAATTTAAATATATAAAACAAAAGAAAGTCGCAGCTCAAATTGAACACAATTTTATTAAATAATTAAATTTTGATTAGGTCATTGGTGAAAATTTATTAACACTAGCTTTACCATGGGTATGTCTATTTTACTAAATATGTTTATTATATTCATAAAACGGCAAGAATTTCCATAAAAAAATGACCAATATCCAAAATGACTCCTCGGTAAATCTAGTGTTAACTAAAATGTTTTATTCGTTTTATAACGAAACTAGCTTTTACCCGCGGCTTCGTTCGCATTTAAGTCATTAACACTAGTTATTTACCAGCTTAAATATACCTATTTCTACCAAAATCAAAAAAGTATATATTTGTTACAAATATATATAAAATTTATAATCATAACTAATTCTTCTGTTGTAAATTAAAGAAAATTAGAAGAATTAAAGAAAATGTTTCACGCAGTAGGAATTTTAATTTGATCTTGCAAGACCAGTCATTTTGACTGGTCTGGTAAATCTAGTGTTAAATATGAATGAGTAAGATCTAAAAAAATAAAGTGGCATCTAACCACAAAAATGACACCTAACCTCAAAAATTCAAATAGTTTTATACTGCATATTTTTAATGACAGATTGAAATAAAAATAAAATAGAAAAATTCCAAACAGCTGAAACTATAGTCAATTGGAAACTATAATAAAAAATAATATTTTTTTTAAATCAAAAGTATCATATGTTACTTCTAGTACTTCCAAAAATATGTGTACCTACAAAGTTTCATGATGATCGGTTAAGTAGTTGTTGCGTGAAAACGTAACAAACAAACTCACATTCACATTTATAATATTAAGTAGAGATAGACGCGGTGATAAGTTAAAAAATCACTTCAAGACAATCTTAACCAACCGACAACTCAAATGCAATGGTGACGATACCTATTGAATTACAAAAAAAAAAAAAAACAAATGCTGGCTGTAAAAACAGAACCGGCAAACACTTTCCACTCGACAAACTTTGCACAATATTTCCAAAGGGAATTGAAGAAAAATGTAAAAGCATTCCAGTTTTTAACTAGCTCCGACTCCATCGAGACATTATTTTACAAGCGGACGCCAATATTCATTCTGATAATAAGACGATCGCAATAACTGATAGGAGCATTGTATTTGGCAAGCGTTCAACCGAATCATTATCGGAACTACACGAGTAGGAACGGAATTAATCTGCTAGTTTCGGAAATGTATCAAAACGCGTCTTATTTCTTACTATTTTACTAATTTGTGTATGTTTATTATGTATTTAGTTTACCTATACAGTGGTACCTTGATATACGAGTGTTTTGAGATACGAGCCGATATTTTGCTTTGAGATACGAGGAATCGCAAACACGACCCCAACATGCGCCCCGATCTACATTCGCAGCAACATACGGTGCTTTGAGATACGAGCAAGGTTACGGAAATAATTAAACTCGTATGTCGAGGTACCATTCTATTTATATATTTTATTTATCTACTATAAATTGCATTGTCCGATACTAACACTGCTGCTTCTATGACAATTGGTCGCCAATTTGTTTCTTATGTGTTTTAGTATTATTATTAATTTCCTATTTTTATTATACTATTGTCTATTGTTACTTATTCATTCTTTTTTTTTATTTACAGTTTACTATTTGTTACTATGAATAATGTTTTACTCTTTGTAATTAACTTAGTTCACTATAATCTACGATAGTGATTCTCAACCTATGCACAGCGGCACTTTTTCAAAATCAATCAATCAAAGTCAAATTTTAGATATATAATAATGGTAATATTAGTAATATAAATTGAAAAGTTTTTAAACTATG
This sequence comes from Tineola bisselliella, assembly GCA_028551675.1. NCBI lineage: Eukaryota > Metazoa > Arthropoda > Insecta > Lepidoptera > Tineidae > Tineola > Tineola bisselliella. Next base: position 67,669 of record JAPWLS010001969.1, read on the forward strand.
TGTACCGCCAAATTTTGAAGTCGTGAATAGTGCAACAACAAAAAAAAAGGTTGACAATCACTGATCTACGACAATATATTTATTAAGGCTTGTTTTATTAAATAACTAGCAATTGCCCGCGACTACGTTTGCGTAATAATGAAGATATAAAGTACTATGAGGTTTAATGATGTTTCATATTTCAGTCAATAGAAAATGCCTTCCACACCCCTGTCGCAAAATCTACTAACTACCTCTTCGTCAAATTTCTAGTTTGTAGCAACAAAATTATACAAACCTGCGAGAGCCCTTACAACTCCTTAATCTGGCCCCGTTGCAAAATCCGTTCTTTGCAGACGTCAACTAACTATAAACTACCTCCCTGTCAAATTTTATCTTTGTATGTCAAGCGGATTTCGAGAGAACTTTCGCTTTTATTTTCATTGAATTAGATATGAATTACAATGTGAATTTAAAATTAATGAAATATATCTTAAAAAACAAATGAAAAACTGACAGCACATTTTACCGCCAAAATTAGGCATTGACATCGAATGTGTGGACTTAAAATGTAATATTTCTTAAAAAAAAAAACAATTGAAAATATTCTATAGCCTATGTTCATCAAGGATTTTTTACGATTTTAAAGAGTAAAAGAATTTTTCAAATCGGTCCAGTAGTTTCGGAGCCTATTCAATACATACAAATAAACAATCAAATGTTTCTTCTTTATATAATATATTATATAGATAATAAATCATTTATTGGTTTAAGAATTAATATTACAATAAAGCAAATACAAAACATAAACTTAGAGCAATTGGTGATCTTATCATTTAAAGTAATTAACCAATTGTTCTAGAAGAAATAATGTTAGCAAAAGTTAAGAATGAAAATCGTTGATTAGCATAGGCACCAAAGGCGTGCGCTTGCACATTCTCAGACTCTATAATGACTTCGGAAAGGCGTATGACGAGAAGAAGACCACAAGAAACTCGCCAATCATAGCCTGTACATAAAATAATTAACAAAAAAAAAACTGAATTTTCGTTCAGAAAAAAAGTAAATAACAATTAAAATTAGATCAGATCCACAATAATATGAAAAACTATGCCGGCGAGTAGCATAGAGAGAAGCAACAAGCGGCACAAGAAGTTAGTGGTCCAATAAAGAGTTTTATTATTATTATTATTCTATATTTATATATCTAATCAAAGATTTAAAATACGTTATAAATCTCGTAGGTTATTTGATAGAAATCTCGCATTGTCAGTGATAATTCTTAAGCTGGTTCTGATTCGACTAGTGCATCTATTAGATATTCCTATTCGTATTAGAATCTAAGTTGATGACATAGTTGGAAACTTGCTCGTGCAGTCTCTGTGCATGACTAATCTGAACGCATAATTGTATATCATGCCAATTGAGGCATTAATTCATTGGAATAAAGACTGAATCTGCGTATAAATGGAACTTGTGTGGGATTACCTAAAATGTTTTTACGTAAGAGTTGAAAGGAAATGTTAAATTCGAATTTGGAATGCAATTTTCTTGTGGTACATAAATTAATATTAAACTTATAGTAATTCGTTGAATTAATAATTATTATAAACAATAAACATTTGAAAAGCGTACTACGCAATTTATAATACACACGTATGCTCGAAAAATAAACAGTATTTTTATTTATAATTAATTACGTAATTCAAATTTTATATAAATTTTATTTCAAGTATTAAATTGTCGAGTCCCATTTTTGAGATACTCAATACAACAACGAAGAATCTACACAAACAAACTATGCGCAATAACAACTTTAAATTCTCTTCTGTAGATTCCACCATGTTAACAGTGGGCTTATCACGAATTTTAGTCTGGCTTTTGAACCGAGTTCGCTTCAAGCGATTTGTATGGAAATTTGAGCAGCGCCACCGCGTGCGGATTTGGAACTACAATATTTTAGATACTTTTTGTTAATTTTCGAACGTCTCGATCTTTCGTTCATTGCTGGTGCTCGTTAATCGTTAGTAATAATTAATGATCCCGAATGCTAACGGATCCGTTTTACTTGTGACAGCTCGATTCGAAAGCCAGACTAAATTCGTGATAAGCCCACAGGACTCTGCGATAAGTTTATGTTTGTACTAACATTACAGTTTTGAGTTAGGACATATGTATTTATTATAAATTTTAAAAAAAAATGTAAATACACGAATAAGTACTATCGACGCACCTGCATAATTTAATAATATTAAATAGTTTAAAAAACTAAAAAAACACGCGCGCTAGCTTTATCTCTTTTACTCCACTACACAGGATCTATAAAAGAATTTATAAGTCCTTGCGGTCCTAATAAGGATAATGGGAAACTGTTATTAAATTATTGCATTGTCATCGATCCTTAATACGTATGCAAAGTTTCAAATTAATCAGACTTCTGGAAATTGGTGAAAATTATGCTCAAAGATTCCGTTACATACATACATACATACATGCATACATACATACACACAACCCAAGCTAATAAAAGCGTGTTAAAAAAAAGATAGTCATAGTAGATTTATATAATACTAACTTTTACCCGCGGCTTCGCTCGCATTTAAGTCATTAAATAAGTATCAGAGATCATTTCAATAGAAATGAATCAATCTGATTCCAAATAGCTGAAACTATAGTCAATTGGAAACTATAGTAAAAAATATATATAAAAGTATCCTATGTTACTTCTAGTACCTCCAAAAATATGTGTATAAAGTTTCATGATGATCGGTTAAGTAGTTGTTGCGTGAAAACATAACAAACAAACTCACATTCACATTTATAATATTAGTAGGGATTATTATAACATTAGTAATGTAAGTGGACAATGCCAGTATACAGCTGCTAAATCAAATTGATTGTAATAATTTATTTATATTTGTATTTATTTTAACGAGTAAATTACTCAGTTACTAAATGTGAATAAAAAAAAAATAAACAAGTATTAACTTGTATTATATGTTGAGTCCAAAGTCCGGTTTAGATATTAAATTTAGATTACAAAGAATGATTAATACACAGAATATGTAACAGGAATATCGTATTACAACATTATAATTTATGACATACCTGCGAAGTAGTCAAAACAATATCTATTTTAAGAAACCGGTTAGGATTCATGAGATGTTAAATATAATATATTTGTCTTACTATTACTTATTTATTTATAAAGCCTACCTACAAAATTACATTAGAACTATATATTATAAAAAGGACTACTATTATATAAACTAAATGAAATTTTAATTATAAGATAGGACGGCATGCTCAAGGTGATAAAGGGATAGATACTACAAACTATAAACAAAAAACAAGAACCAAATAAATATAAGGCAGAAAGGAGAGAAAATAAAAAATTAACAACAGTTTAATTTCATAAATAATAGATTTCTATTTTATTTTAACTAGAATTAAAATATATAAAATTGACTTGAAATAATAATAATAACAATAACTGAAGAATTTCTATACAATATGGTAATAATTGATTAATAAAGAAAAAATATCCCCATAGTTCTTACATAGAATTCCATACCATTGAAAGAGTATTCAAGTCACGTTCCTAGCACATTATTGTAGGGGAACCGCCGCAATAACCCTGGCTTTGGGCCAACACACACTCAGATATACACTTTTACCTATATCAAATTAATCTTTATACACATACAAATAATGTAGATAGGTATATATTATTTTGTATAATTAGATTTGTAGTTATATTCTTAGGTTTCATTAGTTTTGTTTTGTACATTTTAATACTGTATTATATGGACTAAGTAGCATTAGGCATTGTCCAAATTTCAGTATACGTTACAGCTGAAAGATAAACCTATCTGAACCAATTTTGTCTTATACGCATCAGTAATACCTGTAATTTTGCTTTAGGTATTTCTTTCCTGTTTTCTCCTTTCCCTCTTGCTTAACAACATACAAAAATACATGCTATTTTATATACTTAAAAAATAAAGTTGAAATAAAAATAATTATAGTAGAAAACAATCAATTTAGTTCACGTATTTCGTTTACGATTCGAGTGGTTTGCAGCCATCATGGTCGCTGTTTTAATCAACATATTCAAAACCGAAACTAGACTTAAATAAAATTTAACATAAATGATACCGTATAAGAAATAGACCTCAGGCAAACATTTTTTGAAGCATGCCCTAATTAGAAGTTATGATTTTCATCAAAAAGATAAAAGAATAAATAATATTTCAAATATGTTCGAAAGTCTGTAAGCCTAAGGCGGTTGGCATGTATTTTTTTTCTCTTTGTGAAAGTATATAAGTATGAACTTATATTTCCAAGTTACATTGTTTGACAAGTCAGATTCTTTGATGTTCTGTAACGAGACCTTGGTCTTATTTACTTAAATTCTACTTTCATAGCTATATATACATATGGTTATATTTATATAGTTATGTCCATCCTTAGTTAGCTAAGACTATGGCTCATCCGAAAAATATATTATTGATGTGTATGTCGTAGTTATGTAAATAAAAGTCCTTCTTGAGTGTGATCCTTTATCGAGCTTGCTAACGACTACCAGACAATGCGGTAGTCACCTACCATTATACAATTCATAAAAAAAACACTAACATACCTACCCTATAATTATAACTTACATATAATATTAACGATATTAATAATAATATTTGACATTTATTATTTTCTTATAATTATAGTCTTGAACACAATGTATATAGTTGGATACGTCTCAAATGACATATCATATAGGACAGATGTTTATTGTGATTTGTACATACATATATGGCGTTTGTTATGCCAATAGTGTGGCTAATAAATTAAATAAAAATGTTTTACATCTGTGACCCAAAATCAAATATTCGTCGCGAAACTTCTTTAAGAAAAGGGCACACTCAATTATCATTATGAAAGAATTCAGGACAAGAGTCAAATCAGAATTTGCAAAACAAATTTTACAAAATCCACTTCCTCTAATTACTTATTCTTCTTTCTCCCACTTCTCCCTTTTTTATGTTACTCTTTCAATCTATTCGTTAATTGTGATTATTATTAAACAATTTTACGTGACTTATTTTACACCGGGTGATTCACTCGAATGCCAATCCTTAATATCATTTTTTGTTTTCTTCGAATCACCTGTTATTTTTTCATATGCGCGTTTTATAAATTATATAGTTATAATTATATATAAATTTATAAAATAATAAAAAATGTATTTTTAGAAAAAAATAGGTCTCCGTTGTTCTTGTCCTGGTTTTTATTTAATTATTACAAATGTATTTATTAAATACATTGTGAACGTTCGTAAATGTGATTTAGTTTCACTTTATCAGCGCATTCTCGGCCTCGCTGTGAACTCGGGACAGTAAGTACATTGTTTCCGATGACGTAGCATTACATTTCAAAGTGATATTATTCACATTTTATTATTCAAAACATTGTATCACACTATTATGATTCATTTTTGTTCTATAATTATTTCATATACCTACATTATCGAGATTATAATATTATTTAGAATATTTTTACTTAACAATTTGAAACTATTAATACACGTAATTTTATACTAAATTAACATATTATTAGGTTCCAGACCTAGCGACTTCCTGATAACTGAGAAAATTAACTAAATACTTTCATGTATCTTTTCATGGTATTATGCATTTTGCTGCATGTTTTGCCAAGTTTTATACGATTATTTCGGTACAAAACATTGTAATGAACTGCAATTAACGATTTTTCGCCACCATTTCACATAATTCACAAAATAACACCCTCATAAACTTATTACCAAACTTGTTTTTGATAATGGCGATGACTGAAGACATTGCTTTTTTGAAATTTCATTTATGGCAAAGGCACTTAAACTTTAAATACTTTTTTAAAAAAATCAAATTTTAGTAACCATAAATATTATTAATTTATACAGCAGAGCTTAATATTGGCTCAATTGAAACATAAAAAACAACAAAAAGCGGCGCCGCTTTTTGTTGTTTTTTATGTTTCAATTGAGCCAATATTAAGCTCTGCTGTATAAATTTTTCCGGTGCTGTATAGCCTAGACCCTTTGCCTCGAACTGTTTGACGTTTGTGATCAGAGTAATTTGGTTAACTTTTATAATTGTCGTAAGACTATATATATTGTTTTTTAAGTGATTTCTATACAATTAAACATTTGTTTTAGGTTTTAATTAGTGTCAGGAAGCTTCCCATAAGCGTTTTGTCATAATAGTACGTATATATTATGATAAATATACAAAGTATCTTAGAAAATTTTCAATCGTGAATATTTATTTTTTTACGATGTTCCTAGGTCTGGAACCTAATAATATGTTAATTTAATATAAAATCACGTGTATTAATAGTATGTTTAATTTCCACTTCCTGCTCCGTAGTGTCTACCAAATGGAGCAACGCATTTGGAACACTCGGGATGTGAACCATAAAAATAAGTCGAAGGTGAACGACGCGTGGACGCGCCTTGGTGTTCTTATGAACAGAAGTGTCACAGAATTAAAAAGCAAAAAAGAAATACTAATGGTTACATTCAGAAGACATCTTAAGAAAAAACGGGACTCCATTCGGTCTGGCGCAGGTTAGTTTTAGCTATTACGTATTCGACAAATGTATTTCGAATTTCGACAAATATATTTTTTGTTTCAGAAGCTGATGATGTTTATAAACCTACCTGGTCGTTGTATGCCTGTACAAGAAATATAATCAAAGAGGAGGTAAGTGAAAGAAAATTTTATTCATCCTCGTTTATTTAATTCTTATTTTATTACACAGGCTGTGTCAAAACCTCCCGTTTTATATTTTTCATGATTCGATTGCTTACAAATACAATCGTCGCGCCTTTGTCTCACAGGGGTAGGCAGAGACAACGGAGCGCCACGTGACACAATCCTGACACAAATCCCTAGCTTCCTTCACATTCACAATTAAGTATATAAAACCCACTAACCATTCTTGATACATATACTGATCCTGATCTGTATATGCATAATGAACATGCTATAACTACATAATATAAGAACCAAGTTTCATATCTACCTATCATTATGAATCAAGTACGGGTGTAATATGTTTTTGTATGTAACTGCTGCACTTATTATACAAATTAAAATAAAAAAGAAAATTTTCTATTATTATTGTAATTATGCTATGTTGCCCTACTAAAAAATGAAGTGTAACACAGGGTTGTGTTCGAAGACACGAGCGATGATGATTTTAGAGAAACAACTCTATTTCTTCTATATCTTCGTTCTATATTAATCCACCCATCTGCTATTGATGGCATCTGAAATCAAAATAAAAATGTCTGGTAAAAAGATAACAAACTGAGAAAAAATAGTTAAATATATAGACTTGTTTATTACAGGAAGCATCACCACAAGAAATACCGAATGAAACTGCAACTATGGAAGAAGATGAAGAAGAAGAAGAAGAGGAAGAAGAAGAACATGACAATTTAGTGCAGACATCAACTTCGTTCCATACTTCAAAATCTGTGACTTCTCGTCGTCGTTCTGCCACCGATTTAGCAGAGCGACAGATGTCAGCTTTTAAGCAGTTAACGAATATTTTAGCTAAGAGACAAAAGGAAGATCCACCACCCCCAAAGGAAGACGATGATTGCGACCTTTATGCCAAATTGTTAGCGAAAAAATTACGAGAACTGCCCCCTGATGATAGAAAACTGCTTATGTATGATATAGACACATTATATATTAATATAATCAAGAGGAATCTTACTAGGCGTCAAACCGATGTCTAACCTTCAAAACGTCATATTCCGAACCTTTGCCAAATGCATCGCCATTTTCAAACAGACCGGCATCTTCCCAATCATCATATTCCGAACCATTGCCAAACACATCACCGATTTCCAACCAGCCATCAGCCCGTCAAACTCCACCTCCACCTATTGAATCACCGACTCTAAACCAACCATCCACTTCCATTAACCATACAACCTCCACCATCCAAATTATATCCGAGTTATTTGCACCAGGAACAGTACACAACATTGTTGATGAGGCATTACTTTAAAGCATACCAAGATTGGATTGCAGTGAAAGTTGAGTTTTTTTATTAATAAAAATATTTTTACGTTTTTTATTGTGCATTTAAAAATTCTCTTACCTTTATTTCATTCCTCAGAACTTCGTTAATAGCTTTGCAGACTTAAGGAACAATTTTAGATATTATTTGGGGGGTGATATTTTGATAGTGTAAACTTTTGTAACTGTCAGTTGCGAGAAATCTTAATGTTATTGCTAGGTGACATTTCGCTGGTATGGCTTCTCTAAAGTTCGTTCTTCGAAATCAGAGGAGAAATTTTGTTTAGCAAATATTCAAAATCTGTAAAATTCATACGACAGAAGCTATGAAACTCTCCTGATGGTTCATAAAGGAACTCATAAAATTTTTCGTTAATAACTTGCCTAAAACAAAAAACAGTAAAATTGAACATGCTGTTAATAAAGCCTAATTTGTATAATGTTTTTTAACATTGCAGTTACTTTGTACGATTTTTGTGAATTTTAGTCTTCCACCATCGTCGTTTCCTTTTATTATTCTTTTGCTTAAATTTAAGCTGATCCAACGCTGATGCACGTACGCCGAGCTTTAGAACACTTGTTTGTGTTGGGTGTTTGTGTTGGATGTTTGTGTTGGGTGTTTGTGTTGGATGTTTGTGTTGGGTGTTTGTGTTGGATGTTTGTGTTGGGTGTTTGGCATTTGCCGTTCGCATTTGCGACAACCACCAAGCGT